>SJYC01083284.1:0-37290 GCA_006408675.1 Madoqua kirkii
AAGCTCAACATTCAGAAAACTAAGATCATGGCATCTGGTCCCATCACTTCATAGCAGATAGATGGGGAAATAATGGTAACAGTGAGAGACTTTATGTTTTGGGGCTCCAAAATCACTGCAGATGGTGACTGCAGCCATGAAATTAAAAGATGCTTGCTCCTTGGAAGAAACCTATGACCAACCTAGACAGCATATTAAGAAGCAGAGACATTAGTTTGCCGATAAATGTCCGTCTAGTCAAAGCTATGGTTTTTCCAGTATGGATGTGAGAGCTGGACTGTAAAGAAAGCTTGCCATAGAATTGATGCTTTTGAACTGTGGTGCTGGAGAAGACTCTTGAGAGTCCCTTGGACTGCAAGGAGATCCAGCCACTCCATGCTAAAGGAAATCAGTCCTGAATATTCATTGGAAGGGCTGATGCTGAAGCCGAAACTCCAATACTTTGGCCATCTGATGCAAAGAACTGACTCATTGGAAAAGACCCTGATGCTGGGAAAGATTGAAAGCAGGAGGAAAAGGGGACAATAGAGGATGAGATGGTTGGATGGCATCACTGACTCAATGGACATGAGTTTGAGTAAGCTCCAGGAGCTGGTGATGGACAGGGAAGCTTGGCATTCTGTGTCTGTGGGGCTGCAAAGAGTCAGACACGACTGAGAAACTGAACTGAAGCTAAAAATGATAAAAAGAATGTCACTATATAACAATAAAGGGGTCACTCCATCAAGAAGATACACCATTTGTAAATATTTAGGCACCCACCCAACATTAGAGCACCTAAGTATATAAAACAGAACTACAAGGAGAAACAGACAGAAATAAACAACTAATAGCTGGGGACTTTAATGCCCCATGGTTAATAATGGGGGCTTCCTGGTGGCTCAGCTGGTAAAGAATACGCCTTCAGTGTGGGAGACCTGGGTTTGATCCCTGGGTTGGGAAAATTCCCTGGAGAAGGGAAAAGCTACCCACTCCAGTATTCTGGCCTGGAGAATTCCATGGACTATACAGTCCATGGGGTCACAAAGACAGATCATCTAGAGAGAAAATCAGTAAGGAAACAATGGATTTGAACAACACTTGACTAAGTTGTAACAGACATACACAAAATATTGGGTCTGATAACAGCAGATAACACTCCTCAGGTGCACTCAGAACATTTTCTAGCAGGATCATATGTCAGCCACAAAACAAGTTTTAGCAAATTCACAGAGACTGAAATTTTATCAAATATCTTCTCTGACCACAGTGGTATGAAACTGGAAACCATAACAGAAGGAAAACTAGAAAACTTGTGAATACCTGGAAGTTAAATACTTAACACTGTCCTGAAAAACCAATAGATCAAAGATGAAATTACATGAAAAAAAGCATCCTGAGACAATTGAAAATAGAACCCAAACATACAGACTTAAAAGGTACAGCAAAAGTAGGTCTCAGAGGAAAGTTTATATCTATAAATGTGTACCTCAAGAAAATAGATCTCAACCTTTCACACCTCAAGAATCTAGAACATGAGGAACAAACTAAGCCTAAAGTGAGACAAAAAAGGAAACAGACTTCAGAACATTAAAAAATGAAACAGAGACTAGAAAACCAACTCGGAAAAAAATTAATAAAACTAAGGTCTGGCTCTTTGAAAAAATAAATATTTGTTTACTGAGATAAACCAATGGGAAGAAGGAGCTTTTCTGATAATATAGAAATACAAAGGTTCATAAAGAAGCTTTAGTGACTAGCCATACACCAGCAACAAAAACAGATAAATTACTAGATCCACAGAACCTATCACGACTCAATCAGGAAGATATAGAAAATCTGAACAAACCAATTACTAGTAGAGTATTGAATCAGTAATCAAAAATCTCATGAAAAAGAAAAGTCCAGGACCAGATGTCTTCCCACTGATAAATGTTACCAAACATTTGAAGAATAATTAACACCAATCCTCAAAATATCCAAAAATACTGAAGAAGAGAGAACACTTCCAAACTCATGTCACAAGCTAGCATTTCCCTGACACCAAAGCCAGACAAGGACACCTCAATAAAACAAAACTACAGACCAATATCCCTGATCAACATAGGTGCAAAAATTTTCAATAAAACAGCCAACCCAATTTAGTAGCACATTAAAAGGATCATACACATTGACCAAGCAGGATTCATTCCTGGATGCAAGAATAGTTCAACATATGTCTACCAAAAATTCAATATGTCACGCTAACAGAATGAAAGATAAAAATCATATGATTATCTCAATATATGCAGGAAAAGTTTTGACATAATTTAACATCCATTCATGATAAAAAAAAAAAAAAAAAAGGTCTCAACAAACTAGCTGGAGGAAAGAGATGCACCTCGGTATATAAAGAAAGGCCATGTATATCAAGCCCCAGCTAACACCATACTCAAAGTTGAGACTAAGGACTTTGCCTCTAGGACCAGGAACAAGACAAGGATGCCCACTCTTATCACTTCTAGTCAACAGCACTGGAAGTCCAAACCAGAGAAATCTGGTAAGAAAAATAAAAGTCTTCCAAATTGGACAGGAAAACATAAATTTGTTTGTAAATGACATGATTTTATGTATAAAAAAGCCTAAACACTCAATCAAAAAACAGATCAATAAATTCAGTAAAGTTACAGGATATGAAATTCAAGATACACAAGTCAAAAATATATCTATATACTAACAATGACTTATCTGGAAAAAAAACTCTCATTTATAATAGTATCAAGAACAGTAAAATACTTAGCAATAAATTTAACCAAGGCAATGAAAGATCTCTACATTGAGAACTATAATACAAATGAAAGAAATTGAAGAGTAAAATAAATGAAAAGACACTCCATGATCATGCATTGAAAGAATATTGTTAAAATATCTGTACCACTCAAAGCCACCTATAGATTCAGTCCCCATCAAGATACCAATGGCATTTTTAAAGAAGAAAAAGCAATCCTAAAATTCATATAAAACTACAAAAAAACCCTGAATAACCAAAGCAATACTGAGAAAAAAACAACAATGCTGGAGACATCAGTTCCTGAATTCAAGCTATACTATATGAAGACGGAATAATAAAAGCATTGTGCTTAGTCACTCAGTGTCCAACTCATTGCGACCCCATGGACTGTAGCCTGCCAGGCTCCTCCGTCCATGGGGTTCTCCAGGCGAGAATACTGGAGTGGGTTGCCATGCCCTCCTCCAGGGGATCTTCCCAACCCAGGGATCAAAACAGGTCTCCTGCATTGCAGACGGATTGTTTACTGTCTGAGCCACCAGGGAAACAATAAAAGCATTATGCTACTGGTATAAAAAGATACAAAATCCAATGAAGCAGAATTGAGAACCAACGCATATACAGTGAGCTAATACAAAAAGAAAGCCAAGAATACTCAATGGAGAAAAGCTGTCTAATAAATGGTGCTGGGAAATTGGATATTCACATGTGAAAGAGTGAAATCAGATCCCTATTTTCACATCACTCACCAAAAATTAACTCGTAAAGGATTAAGACATTAAATAAAACCATAAAACTCCTGGAAGAAAACAGGAATATTGCTTCCTGACATGGGTCTTGGCAATGATTTTTTACATATGATATCTAAAGCACAAGCAGCAAAGTAAAAAACAAGTGGGACTACATCAAACTAAAAAGCTTCTGCACAGCAAAAGAAACAACAAGAAAACACAAAGACAACCAAAGCAATGGGATTAGATATTTGCAAATCATACTGAGAAGGGGTTAATATTCAAAATATATAAAGAACTCCCAGAACTGAAAACAACCAATAGTCAAGGACCTGAGTAAACATTTTTCCAAGAAGACATACAGAAGGCCAACAGACGTATGAAAAGGGTAGTTTATGTCACTAATCAGGGAAATTAACCCAAAACCACACTAAGTTATCACTTTACACCTATTAGACTGGCTGTCATCAAAAAGAGGAAAGAAATTCTGGAGAGAACATGGAGAGAAAGGAACCTTTGTGCACTGTTGGTGGGACTGTAAATTGGTATAGCCACCATGCGAAACTGTATGGAGGTTTCTCAAAATTAAACCTAAATCTACCATATTACCAGCAATCCCACTTCTGGGTGTATATCCAACGGAAGCAAAATCCCTACATCCAAAGATAACTGCACTCCCATGTTCATTACAGCATTACTTACAGTAGCCAAGATATGGAAACAAGTGTCATCAACAGACAGATAAAGAAAATGTGGTGTATAGTGGAATACTGTTCAATCATAAAAAGGAAACCCTGCCATTTGCAACAGTATGAACAGACCTTGAGGGTATTATGCTAAGTGAAATAAGAAAGATAAATACTGTATGATCTCACTTATACGTGGTATCTGAAAGACTCAGATTCATAGAAAAAATATCAGATTTGTGATTACCAGACTCAGGGAGTGGAGAGAATGAGATAAAAGTGATCAGAAGATACAATCTTCCAGTTATAAGATAAATAAGTACTATGTAATATACAACATGGTGAGAATCCTTGCTGATGCTGTATGGTATATTTGAAAAGTGGTGAGAGAACAGACATTATACAGTTCTCATCACAAGGGAAAAAATGTAATTTATAAGGTAATGGATGTTAACTATTTTGTAAATCATTTCATACTATATGCACAGGTCATTATATGTGCTATACATCTTAAATTTATACAGTATTATATCTCAGTTTTCTCAAAACTAGAGGAAAAAATAATAAAAAGTAATTTGTTTTATTGCTGTCTATAGGAAGTTATCTCTCTGCCGATCTTATGTCTTTTAATTCATGATTGTCCCTCAGACACTTGGGGAGAGGGGAGTTCAGTATTTATTTCAAACACTTTATTAAAATTTCTTTTCTTCTAAAAGAGACTTGAATGTTTTGTCTAAAGGCATAATTCTTTGAAAAAAACATACTCTAAAATAACTGAATAAACTGAATTTCATGATTTTTAAAATAACTGAATAAACTGAATTTCATGATTTTTAAAATAACTGAATAAACTGAATTTCATGATTTTGTGTATTCAGTTTATTTATCTTTGTTTTCTATCATTTTTATTCTACTTTTCATAGAGGTGGAGACCAATGAATTTCACTGTAACCTTTCCATTAAGTGTAACCATCGTTATGGACTAAGTGTTTGTGTCCCCCTAAGTTCATATATTGAAGCCATAATCTCCAATATGACAGTATTTGGAGCTGGAGCCTTTGGGAGATAATGAGAACCTCACAGTATTTGGAGCTGGAGCCTTTGGGAGATAATGAGAACCTCATGGCACCCTCATGATGGGATTAGCACCCTTACAAAAAGAAGAGGTAGGAGACTTCCCCACCATGTGAGGATACAGCAGGAAGGCAGCTAGCTGTAAACCGGCCAGGAGGAGGGGTCTTACCAGAACCAGCCAAGTCAGTACCTGATCTGGGACTTTCCAAGCCTCTGAATTATGAGAAATCACATCTGCTATTTAAACCACAGCCTGTGCATTTTGTTATAGCACCCAAAACCACCTAAAACATGTTTAATAACTGATCTTGGTGGAACTGTAAACATGGCGGAAAAAAAGAAAGAAAACGTGATTTATAAGATTGGGTAAAAGTGGCCTTTTCAGATATTTCATGCAAAGTAAAAACTGTATATTCTCATATCCTAATAAAGCTCTTTCAGTTCTTTTCCTATTTAAAAATTATTTAGGATGCGACAATGTCTTAGGAAAAACAATATATATAATATAGTTGTCTACCCAGGATAATCCAAAGTCCCTACTCTGCCTTCAGAAAGGAATTTGTGTGCAGCAGCACACTAGAGAAGTAATTTTGTACTCCTGTTCTTTGAGCCCAGGTGCAAACTAGGATTTTAATCTAATTAGTACCAGAATCTTAAACGCACTGTGTTGAGTCCAGGTGGGTTGTGTGTACCCACTGTTGCACTGCGGAGTTTCCAACTCTAAAGCTAGTCCTCTGAAGCCCCCTAAATTGCCTTTCTGAATAAATGGTATGAAATGTGTGAACTGTTCCCTAACCTTTAGGAGAACAAGGCTTCCTTCCTTAACAGACTTCCTGTGACTCCCTCCACAACCATCACCCTAACCCTCTGTATATGTAATTACGCCTAGGTTTGTAAATTTAATGTGCATGTTTATTCATATCATTCAGAAGCCTCATCTAAGAAAAGCTCCAGGTTACTGGAGAGGCAGAAACACTGAATTGCCTCTTAAGGGCAACAGTCACACGAGGGTGACTCTGCATTCCTGCAGTTTCCGTTTGAAACTTCCTGTCTACATTAGTAAACGTGTTGACAACTATGAAAAATAGTTTGACTTTTAATAAGTAAACTGTGTGAACTGGTAATACTGATGCTATATTATCCTATAATACTGTTTCTGAATTTTTAAATTGCCGTTTCAAGATTTCCTCAGAAGGATAACAGGCTCCCTCTAGCGGGGAGTGACAATTATAATTGAATTTTTTATTTACTTCAAAGCTGTGCAACTTCATAGTTGCACTTTGTTGGAAGGAAAAGAGGCTCTTCTGGCACTTGACATTTGTTTATTTCTCTGTGTAACATTATTTTTCCCTTTCTGATTTCTTCTGATTGTATCAGGGCGTGTTGACAGGACAGTCATGATTTAAAGTCATGTCGATAATGTGAACTGCTCTTTTATAAGCAAAGAGAAATGAAGTTACCAGTGGATTCCTACATGCTAACTTCAGCAAACTTCTGTTAGAAAATAAATATATATATAGTTGTGTACAGATTTATGTAATTTATAAATATATAAATTTTAATAATACAACATACCTCCAAAACCTTTGACAATTAAGTAATGACCTGGAAGTCTGCTTTTTGACCTCTGAGTTCCAATTAATTTTACACAAAGTAAGCCTCATTCCTTTGGCTTGTCTTTCTTTATGAGGGAAAAAACAACCAAAATCCTGTACTTTTTTTTTTTAAATAATTAGCTTTCTGTCCCATATCATTTATACTCAGAACTAAAACTGCCTTTTTATAGAGCTTAATTAAATATTAAAATGTTAATTCTGAATCATCGAAAAAATTAAAATTGCACCCAGGCAAGGAAGTAAGTAACCTATTACAGAAATGGACGTTGATTTTACAATTGGTAAAGAAGAAAAAGAAAACACTTTACTGAAATTTAGTGTTGAGACTGACATATACCCCAAACGGATAAATAACCTGTAGCCAACTCTAGGAGGAGTGGTCACAGCAAGTTACAGAAATTTCCAGCTTTAGAATCCCACTTACAGATCATCTGTTAATTCCAAGTGTGTGCTTAATTGCTTTTTGGTAACTCTCAACAGTCATTCTGCACTGGAGGGAAGCTGGCTCTCACCAAACCTGTCTTTTCTTACATTCTTACAGCACATCAGATGCTCAGCTTTGGAACACTAGTCAGCACTTCCAACACCTACGACGGATCTGGTGTTGTGACTGTGGAGACAGACCGCCCCCTGCTCTGGACCATGGCTGTAAAAAACTGACCAGCACTGACCTCCGTCGCTGTGCCTCTGACATACCTCATTTGCCAACATCATGCTCAACAAGAACAGTCCACCTGGGCTGGCAGGCTCTACACCTGTCCCCTGGGAGGCCCGCTAGTTTTAAAGACTGTTCATGTTCTGATCATTCAGGGAGCACTATAAATGACAGATTTCAGTTTTACTCGGACCAGCAGTGGTGGGGGGGAGGGGGAGGGTTGTTATTATTTAAAGTAAATATACTCTATTAGATTCAGTTGGAAAACTAACATGGGTCATCTCACTCTCAAATTCAGTCCTGATCACTCTTATTAATCACTTCATGTACCCCCAGAGAAGGGTTTGTAATTTTAAAGCTGAGAAAGCTCTGAGGTTCCAGCCCATACGCCGCCTCCTGTTGATCCTTAAATGCCTGTTCCATCTCATAAGGTTAGCTCTCTCAGTCTTACGTGGATTCCCTTTCACTGAAAAAAATAATTCCTTCTAGCTTGGGATGCTAGAACCACACCATTTTATTCTGACCTTAACAGTTTGGGGTATTATCATTTAATGATAAATAAAAAATCACTAGCCTGATTATTAAAATTTAAAACAAGTAGAACCCACCCAGCTGCTTTACATGCCACAAACCCAGTGTTGCTGTAAAGAATGAGAGCGGCTTCTCTCTTCTCTCTGGTGCTACGACAGAGGGAGGGTCGCGTTATAAGTGGAGAATGAACGTGGGGCCCGTTGAACTAGCATGCAGTTGTCCATAATCATTAGAGATAGTTTTTAAATTATTTATGCAAATACAGGTGAAACTGAATCCAGATGTGAAATAAAAATATTTAGTTATCAACCTGCCTGTCTGTGGTCAGTTTTCAAGAAGACAATTCATTTTCTCATCTATATTTTATGATGACCAATCTTTCTTAATCAATGTTACATACCCACCCCCCCAAAAAAATTGCTCAAAGGTTGATTCACAGTGGCAGTTCTTCACACACCTGATTTTCGAGGGCAACCCAGGGTGGTGGTGAATTCTTTCTCTAGCCTCCACGGAAGTTACTTTCTAGAGCCCCTGTGCTACGTGTTCACACTTAAATCTCTCTGGACCTGTTGCCGCAGCTATAACATGGGGATTCTAGGTAGCACCTGTCTACTTTGTCTGACTTAGGAAGGAGGGACAGGTTAAACTGCCTTCAAACATCGTTGCACATGCTAGAGAAAAAAGAACCAACAGAGGAAAGGAACTAGTTCTACGGTAGAGAAAGTGCTGAAAGTGCATCCTCCAGGCAAGAGTACTGGAGTGGGCTGCCGTTTCCTTCTCCTGGGGATGTGCCCAACCCAGGGATCAAACCCGCGTCTCTTCTGACTCCAGGTAGATTCTGTACCACTGAGCCACCAGGGAAGCCCGTACTTCCTACTTCAATTTAAAAAGCCTTTAAAAAAAAAAAAAGAAAAAAGCTCAGTCAAGCACCAGCTCCTTCATTGACTCATGTAACTGAGAACCACCAACAGGAAGGGTGGAGAAGGAAATGTAACCCACTCAGTATTCTTGCCTGAAGAACTCCATGGACCTAGGAGCCTGGCAGGCTGTAGTCCATGGGATCGCAAAGAGTTGGACACGACTGAGTGACTAACCAACAGAAAACAGGCCTGCAAGCCACGGCCCTGGACGGTGCCCACCCTAAAGGGCGACGCTAGGAAGCGGGGAGGAGCAGTGGGAGAGGGCGCGACCTTCCCAGCACCGGTTACCGATTTCGGGTGCACTGGCCATTCCAGGCTCAGCTGTCCTCTAGTCATTACTAAAGATGTGTTCACAGCCTATGAAATATGAAAGTATGTCCACTGTTCTAAGGTTTTATTGCAAGAGACCCTGAAAATCTCCAGTGATAGTAAGTGGGTGCTTGGCGAGAAGAATATAGTGGGCTGAGGCTGAACAAAAGCACTGAGATTTATCCCAGACGCCTCGATGGAGGCCTCCCCCACGAGGCTTCTCTCCTGATCCCGCCAGGCTGCTGGAGAGCAAGGCACTTGACCCCTCTTGCCTGGAAAACTTCCATGCAGTCCATGGTGACGCAGAGTCGGACACGACTGAACGACTTGACTTCACTTCCCCCTTAAACATCCCAAAGGGCAGTTTCATGTGTTTCCTCACCACATCATTGCTTCCCCAGTGGTTCAGTGGCAAAGAATCCGCCTGCCAATGCAGGAGATGTGGGTTGGATCCCTGGCTCGGGAAGATCCCCTGGAGGAGGAGGAAATGATAACCCGCTCCAGTATTCCTGCCTGGGAAAGCCCAGGGACAGAGGAGCCTGGTGGGCTACAGTCCATGGGGTCACAGAGTCAGGCTGGACTGAGCACATCACATCATTCAAACAAGGACTCACTCACTGTTCTTACACTAACGCAGGGAGACTGATGGTGACCTCAGGGGGCCCCCGTGAACTTCCCGAGCCTCCCCAGGCAGCCCCTGCTGCCCCCGCGTATTATTCCAGATCCTGACCTCCCGCTTGCGGCCAGGAGAGCAGCAGGCAGCCAGGCTCTGCCAGGAAAGTGGCCTGCGCTCTTCGGCCCTTCCGACTTCACTCTGCTGCTCACTACATGAGTCAGACTGGGAGCTTCTGTGACTCTAGGGACGGTCACCCCAAAGTGCCCTCTGGCTGCCTGAGTCACTGAGTAGTGAAAACACACTAGCATCATTTCTCTTCGGGTGGCTGGGAACATCTGAGGATGGCTGTAGCTGCAGGAGCCCTGGAGTCACAGGTGACTATGGAATGTTTTTTTTTATTGTAGTAAAGGTCACATAATATAAAACATCCATTTTGACCACACTCCACTGCACCGTTCAGTGGCAGTAAGTACATTCACATTACTCTGCAATTCTCAGCACCATCCATCTCTCGACTTTTCACCTTCCTCATCTGAAACTCTGCCCCCCGTAAACACTAACATCCCACCCAGCAACCGTCAGCATCTGGCATCTGCCATGCACTCTGACTCTGAATTTGTCTACTCTAGGTATCCTGTACAAGTGGAATCAAATCATCTTTGTCTGCACCTATTGTATACTGGAGGGTAAAATGTAAGTTTTCTTTGCGGTTCAAGGAACTGGGGCTAGACCACATTCCTGGACACAGGTCAGGCAGAATAATACGTGTTCACGCCTTAACTTTTGCTAAGGAGACAGAGCAGTTTTCTCCTGGGCAGGGCACGAAGGCCATTTCACCTGTTCCAGGGGATCGGTCTGGGCAAGGAGAAGGTAGCCATGACTGCCTGGGTCTTCATGAAGGTAACTGCTCAAGGTTTTGTATCTTGCGTGTGCAGAATGCATTTTTAGCAGACTTGGCTTACCACTCCTGTCCAAATTCATGCCTCCAAAGCTTTGGAACGACCAAAAGCATGCATGGATTTGATGTCTGCCCAGTCCATAAAGCAGCAAGAAACCACTCTTCTTTCCCCTAAGGCTCTGTGATTATAAAGGAAATAAGGTCTGAATTGTGATTTTCAAATTGTTTTGATCATGATCCACAAGAAATACAATCTGTCTTGTAACTAGTCTATACATACACAGGCCCTCTGATAATTTTATTCTAGACTGAACAACACCTAGAAATCTCTTCTAGATTGAAAAAAAAAATAACAGCAAAGGGTAAAGTAAAATGCACACAGGGACTTTTTTTAAAAGAGCGAGAGAGAGAGAGTGTGTGTGTGTGTAAAGGTTCTGCATTAGGCATATATGTCTTTCCTAGATTTAGGACAATGTGAATATAATTTACCATTTTATCTTCAGCACCTAATAATAGTTTTTATTCTCAAACGTGGGCCAAGAGGAATAACCCACCAATGACAACAGGCTAAATGTGATCCTACTGGGGAATAATAAAATCAATTTAACTTCATTAGGAATGGTGAGGAGAGCTAGATTATCTAAGTTGTGTCTAAAGCATTCTACTCATAATAAATGATCGCCATACCTGGAGAAGATTAAAACTGAAGCCGCAAGGTCAAGCCATTCCCTGGCAGTCAGTATATATGGAATGGAAACTTCCTGGCTCATACAGTAGAGTTTACCCTTCCTTGCCCACAGCAGATTGCACTTATCAATCATACTTTTCTTCTGTGATGAGCTCCAGTCTGAGTCATTTCAGAACAGTATTGCAGGCAGCCCTGATCAGTTATTCAGCATTGGCCTGGCACCCCCGGGGGCTCAGAGCTAATGTGCCATCTCGCCACAGTGCACAGAAAAGCTACAGTTACAACCCAGGAGAGAGGTCAAGGCAACACCATTCTTCTTCCCAGGTAATGGATAAGTAAACAGATCCAAGGACTTGTTCCCTGTGTATTTAATTCTGCCATTGAAAGCAAGGTCTTTGTACAATACACAGCAAACAAAAAAGAAAAAGTAAGACCATCCCTGCAAACACCTTGGAAAACATCCACAAAGCACTGAGATCACCCACAGCTAAGAAATAAGAAATTTCTCGTAATTTCTCATATAGCTAGTCCCTGAGAACCAAGACATCTCACATGATACTGTTATTCCAAAGGCTGAAAAGGGTCTTAACTCACAGTGAAAGGAACTGATCAGAGTAAGTTTACAACTTATAGCTGAATTATTTCTTTTAAAAATACCTTTAGGCTAGTGGCATACCTTTCAGTGAAGGCAATGGCAACCCCTCCAGTGTTCTTGCCTGGAGAATCCTAGGGACGGGGGAGCCTGGTGGGCTGCCGCCTATGGGGCCACACAGAGTCGGGCATGACTGAAGCGACTTAGCAGCAGCAGCAGCAGTAGCACACCTTCAGGGTTTCCCTGGTGGCTCAGTTCAGTTCCATCGTTCAGTCGTGTCTGACTCTTTGCAACCCCATGGACTGCAGCACACCAGGCTTCCCTGTCCATCACCAATTCCCGGAGCTTACTCAAACTCACGTCCATTGTGTCCGTAATGCCATCCAACCATCTCATCCTCTGTCCTCCCCTTCTCCCGCCTTCAATCTTTCCCAACATCAGAGTCTTTTCAAATGAGGCAGTTCTTTGCATCTGGTGGCCAAAGTATTGGAGTTTCAGCTTCGACATCAGTCTTTCAGTGAATATTTAGTACTGATTTCCTTTAGGATGGACTGGTTGCATCTCCTTGCAGGTCTAAGGGACTCTCAAGAGTCTTCTCCAACACAAAAGTTCAAAAGCATCAATTCTTTGGCACTCAGCTTTCTTTATAGTCCAAATCTCACATTCATATATGACTACTGGAAAAACCATAGCTTTGACTAGATGAACCTTTGTTGGCAAAGTAATGTCTCTGGTTTTTAATATGCTGTCTATGTTGGTCAAAACTTTTCTTCCAAGGAGCAAGTGTCTTAATTTCATGGCTGCAGTCACCATCTGCAGTGATTTTGGAGCCCCAAAACATAAAATCTGTCACTGTTTCCATTGTTTCCCCATCCATTTGCCATGAAGTGATGGGACCAGATGCCATAATCTTGGTTTTCTGAATGTTGTGTTTTAAGCCAATGTTTTCACTCTCCTCTTTCACTTTCATCAAGAGGTTCTTTAGTTCTTCACTTTCTGTCATAAGGGTGGTGTCATCTGTATATCTGAGGTTATTGATATTTCTCCCAGCAGTCTTGATTCCAGCTTGGCTTCAGCCAGCCCCACGTTTCTCATGATGTACTCTGCATATAGGTGGCTCAGACAGTAAAGTGTTTGCCTGCAATGTGGGAGACCCAGGGTCAATCCCTAGGTTAGGAAGATCCCCTGGAGAAGGAAATGGCAACCTACTCCAGTACTCTTGCCTAGAAAATTCCATGGATGGAGGAGCCTGGTGGGCTACAGTCCATGGGGTCACAAAGAGCCACGATCTGCATAGAAGTTAAATAATCAGGGTGACAATATACAGCCTTGACGTACTCCTTTCCCAATTTGGAACCAGTCTGTTGTTCATGTCCAGTTCTAACTGTTGTTTCTTGACCTACATACAGATTTCTCAGGAGGCAGGTCAGGTGGTCTGGTATTCCCATCTCTTTCAAAATTTTCCACAGTTTGTTGTGATCCACACAGTCAAAGGCTCTGGTGTAGTCAATAAAGTGCAAGTAATGTTTTTCTGGAACTCTCATGCTTTTTTGATGATCCAATAGCTGTTTGCAATTTGATCTCTGGTTCCTCTACCTTTTCTAAATCCAGCTTGAACATCTGGAATTTCATGGTTCATGTACTATTGAAGCCTGGCTTGGAGAATTTTGAGCATTATTTTGCTAGCATGTGAGATGAGTGCAATGGTGCAGTCGTTTGAGCATTCTTTGGCACTGTCTTTCTTTGGGATTGGAATGAAAACTGACCTTTTCCAGTCCTGTGGCCACTGCTGAGTTTTCCAAATGTGCTGGTATATTGAGTGCCGCACTTTGAAATCTTTCAGATCTTTTAGGATTTGAAATAGCTGAATGGTCTAGTTTTTTCTACTTACTTCAGTCCGAATTTGGCAATAAGGAGTTCATGATCTGAGCCACAGTCAGCTCCTGGTCCCATTTTTGCTCACTGTATAGAGGTTCTCCATCTTTGGCTGCAAAGTATATAATTAATCTGATTTCGGTATCAACCATCTGGTGATGTCCATGTGTAGAGTCTTCTCTTGTGTTGTTGGAAGAGGGTGTTTGCTATGACCAGTGCATTCTCTTGGCAAAATTCTGTTAGCCTTTGACCTCCTTCACTTTGTACTCCAAGGCCAAATTTGTCTGTTACTCCAGGTATCTCTTGACCTCCTACCTTTGCATTCCAGTCCCCTATAATGAAAAGGATATCTTTTGGGGGTGTTAGTTATAGAAGGTCTTGTAGGTCTTCATAGACCCATTCAACTTCTGCTTCTTCAGCATTACTGGTTGGGGCATAGACTTGGATTACTGTGATATTTAATGGTTTGCCTTGGAAATAGAGATAATTCTGTCGTTTTTGAGACTGCATCGAAGTACTGCATTTTGGACTCTTGTGCTGACTATGAGGGCTACTCCATTTCTTCTAAGGGATTCTTGCCCACAGTAGTAGATATAATGGTCATCTGCATTAAAGTCACTCATTCTGGTCCACTTTAGTTCTCTGATTCCTGAAATGTCATTGTTCACTCCTGGCATCTCCTGTTTGACCGCTTCCAGTTTGCCTTGATTCATGGATCTAACATTCCAGGTTCCTATGCAATACTGCTGTTTACAGCATCAGACTCTACTTCCGCCACCAGTCACATCCACAACTGGGTAGTGCTTTTGTTTTGGCCCATCCCTTTATTCTTTCTGGAGTTATTTCTCCAGTGATCTCCAGTAGCATACTGGGCACCTACCGACCTGGGAAATTCATCTTTCAGTGTCCTGTCCTTTTGCCTTTTCATACTGCTCATGGGGTTCTCAAAGCAGGAATACTGAAGTGGTTTTCCATTCCCTTCTCCAGTGGACCACGTTTCGTCTGAACTCTCCCTGCTGGGTCAGTGGATAGGAATCCACCTGCCAATGCAGGAGACAACAAGTTCGATCCCTAATCCAAGAAGATCAGGGATCCACATGCCACAGAGCAACTGAGCCCATGTGCCACAACTGCTGAGCCTGTGGTCTAGCGCCTGGGAGCCACAGCTCCTGAGGCCCACAGCCCTAGAGCCTGTGCTCTGCACCAGGAGCAGCCACTGCCATGAGGAAGCCGGGCTCTGCAGCTAGCGCAGCCCGTGCAGCAACGAAGATTCAACACAGCCGAAAGTTAATAAATAGAATCTATGAAACTATCTTTAAACCCTAGAGACCAGTGAAGACTTAATAGCCAGTTTTGGTTTTGAACAACCAACATGGGCCGTTAGGAATGCACAGCCCTTCAGGAGCTGAGCAGAGTCCCGTGTGATGGCATGGTTAATTCAGTGCTTAGCTGTTTGGCTTTATGAATCCTATGTTAGAATATAAAGCCCTGGAGAGTTTGTGTTTGGACTTGTACTCCTGTTACCTGCTGTACCTTCAACCTTAGAATAGGCCCTTGTCTGCAGCAAAGAACACTGGAGTAGTGCCACAGGCACATGAACTAACCTCCTTACTTGGACCCGGGCCCTAGGAAAATACCACAGCTTCCCAAGCCCCTGAAAAATAGCATTATTTTCCTTCCTTGATCCCTAACTCTATCCAAGATTTAAGTAGATGCTAAGTTTCTCTTGGATAGGTTCCTCAGTCCTAAAGATAAGAGTCCTAATTCTAGATTGGACGGCCCTGGTTATAAACTTGCTCACTCCTGTATCTGAAGAAGGAAGTAATGTTCACAGCACCAAGCTGGGCTCCAAGGCAAAACAGAGACAGTAAGCAAAGGGAAATCAAAAGGCAAGGAACTGGAAGTTGCTTAAAATGAATAGATAAAGGAAAATGAAAGCCATGTGCAAGTCATAATAGAGGTTTGGGAGAATAGTCTGGATTAAAACAATCACCATCAAAATAAATGTGAAGAGCACTTTTAATTGGGCTGACTTGCCAGGAAAAAATGGAAAAATAAGAAGGAACAAAGAAAATGTTTGGAGTGGTAAATCTTGTAGCCGGAGCTATTTCTAGCATTGGCGAGTCCAGGAATGATTGTCATGAGTTGAAATAGACTACAGATAAGAAGATATGTTATTTTCAAATACTTGGAGACCATGGCAATCAATGCTGCTATTTTCTTTGATTAAATTTACATCTACTTGTTTCACGAGTTAAAACTGTAACACGGATATAAAATTAGCCTGAGGAGTCTAAAGCCATTTTTTAAAATGGTCTGTTTTCTCCAACAGCATTACTCACACAAAATCTCATTATTTTGTGAGTCTGTTTCAGACTTACATTGTTAACTTACAAAAATTATTAATGCGCAATAGAACTAGCTTTTTTTAAAAATCAAGAAACCTCAACTTTATCCAAAACACTTATCTTTATGTTACTTTTATTAACACAAGCAATTACTCAGAATATATTTGTATAATGCATGAACAAGCATTCTATGTAATATAATATTAAGACATTCTGCTCACCTGTCCCTTCTAGAAATCCCCATGCTTTGTCCCACTACACTCTGCTGGGTAATCTCAGTAAGTTTAGTATCAGTTATAAAAATTGGTTATTAAAAATAATCATCCAAAAACACTAAAGCTCTCAATACTATGGCTATGGAACCAAATATGTGAAGACCATAGAGTAAGAGATATTTTTATAATGATGCAGAGGTTTTACTCTTTTGAACTATAGGAAATATTAAGTGTTCATCATTTCTCTCTCGACTGTATCAACTTCATTAATTTAAGAAATACTTTTCAATCTGCATTCATTCCCTATTCATGAAAAACATTTTCGAGGCCCCAATGGTCTACACATTCTGCTCTTTTTTTTGCACTCCTTAAAATTCAGGGACGCCTACATGAACAATGAGATGGGAAGAAATGGTGCAGAAAGTTGTTGGGATAGCTTTTACTCAGTGAATTTATTATGCATGGTTTAAAGCTGACCTTTTAATCCAAGTTTTTATTCAACTCCATTGCAAGGAATTGAGCAGCATGGTCACTTTGAATATTTGCATGTCAGTGGCACCAACAATGAGTATCATGAGAAAAAGTCATATATTAAAACCATGAAGAAGGCAATACATTCTTTTTAAGGCCAAATGGAGGAAGGATAGAAATATTTTAGGAAGAAAGTAAGTTTTCCACAAAAATAAAAATTTGCCCTAAATTATAAGACATGGCTATGCAAGTCATTTTCATAATTTATTCTCTAGATTAGATGTTGCTAAGTAACCGTGTATCCATATAAATATAGTCACGTTGATGCTATGGTTATTCATTCCAATTTTCAGGAACAGATATTAGCTTTCCATATCTTGCTTGAAGGCTTCTTCACCTTTCTTTTGGGTAGATGTGTAATTTATAGGAGCTGAAGCTCCACAACACAAAAACCAAGTAAATAATATCAGATTCAAGAAGATGGGGTGAATGGACTGACTACAAGGAGAAGTTACAAGAGCCTCAAGTTACTTAAGTTTCCACTCACTCGTACTCCACACGGCAGGGCCTTTTGCGTAAGTTTCCACTCACTCCTATTCCACACGCCAGGACCTTTTACGTAAGTTTCCACTCACTCCTATTCCACACGCCAGGACCTCTTGTAGATTTCAGAGGAGGCATATTTCATCTTAGGGCCTCCCTGGTGGCTCAGATGAAGAACTGACCTGCATTGCAAGAGACCTGACCCCTGGGTCAGGAAGATGCCCCGGAGAAGGGAATGGCTTCCCTCTCCCATATTCTTGCCTGGGAAATCCCATGGACAGAGGAGCCTGGTGGGTTACAGTCCATAGAGTTACATAAAGTCAGACACGACTGAGCAACTAACAATTTCACTTTCACTTTCTCTTTACATTGAATCCTAATTAAAAAAAAAAATCCCTGAACAACCACCACAGAATGGACTCACTCTCTCTTGACTTGGCAAGCTCCCTGGTGTTCAATCCAAGGTCGGACTAACGCTTGCGGTATCCGGGCTTTAAATTAATTTCCAAGATTCTACGCTGAATAATTCCTCCGGAATCACAATTTTATGTCTATATGAAGCTTGAGGGCAAGGATATGCTACATTCTGGGTGTGTGCTGCTTAACTAAGAGCATCAGAAGCAATTTTAACTTTGTATTTTTCACAATGTATTCTTATGGCCTCATTGAAAATTTACTGCTGCTGCATCTGATAGTCAGTTTTTTAGGTTGGATATTTATGGCTGGTGAAGTGTTTGACCTCTTTAAGAATGCATATCAGAGAATGTAGGTGAAAATGAGGTTTCCTGGTTCGATGAGAATTCCAAAGTCCTCGGGAGACTAACCCTGTGCCATTTTATTTGAATAATGAGTTAACTTTTCATAAAGCAGAAAATCCAGTTAGAGGAGTTTTTCCAAACTGACATACCACCATCCTTAAACACATATTTGAATGTCTACTGCAAGGCAGACAGGTACAATGATGCCATAACAGTTACACATTATAATTAAATGGATAGATGATGGGAAGGAAGGGAGGGTGGGAAGGACAAAGAAAGCCAGGAGGAAACAGATGAGAAAGAGAAGGAACAAAGGAAATATTCATGGGAACAGAGACAAGAAAGACTGGAAAAAGAGGGGGAAAGTGGTACATTCTTCTTGGATGAAAGAAATGGGGAAAAGAGAGAGGGAAGTTTGCTTCTCTGTCTAATCCACTTGTAATGCTAGTGAGCATTACCTTTAAATATTAACACAACAGTTAATGTAGTGGAAGATGAATGTTTATGTATACAGTAAAAAAAAAAGATGTTTGTGAGAAGTTTATAATAAGAGGTTAATGTCAAGAGCAAAAAGGACACAATGTATATGAACATTTTGATCACAATTATGTAAATATTAGACAATACTCAAAGAGGAATATTTAAATTTTTACCATGATTGGCTTTGAATAATGAAACTGTAGGTAAACATTTTATTCTACTTCTGTCTTTTTCTATGTTTCTTAAGAAAATAAGTAGCATGATAACCATAAACCAAAAATCTATAATAGATACACATACTAAAAAAAAAAAAAAGAAAAAGAGCCCAAACATAATACTAAAAATAGACCTTATATACAAAAGAGCAAAAGAAGAAAAAAGGAATAAAAGAGAGCCACAGAACAACCCCAAAACAACTTACAAGATGTACATACCTATAAATAGCTTCTTTAAGTAAACTAAGGAGAAGGCAATGGCAACCCACTCCAGTACTCTTGCCTGTAAACTAAATGGCCTCATCAAGAAACATAGTGTGCCTGAATAGATACGAAAATAAGACCCACATATATGCTGCAAGAGACTCGATTCAGACCTGAAGACATACAGACTGAAAGAAGCTGGAAAAAGATATTCCGTGAATATGGACATGAAGATACTGGAATAGCAATATTTATATCAGATAAAATACACTTTAAACTAAAGACTGTAATAAGAGACAAAGAAGAATATTCCAAATGATAAATCCAAGAAGATGTAACAATTCTAAGTATACATGCACCCAATATATGAGCACCTAAATGCATGAAACAAATATTAACAGATACAAAGGGAGAAATTGACAGCAACACAGTAAGAGACTTTAACATCTACATTAAGGGATAGGTCATTCACAAAATCAATGAGGAAACACTGGCATTATATGAAACATTAGAAAAGATAGACTTAATAGGTATACACAGAACATTCCATCCAAAAGCACCAACATACACATTCTTTTCAAGTACACACAAAATATTCTCCAGGACAGATCATAAGCTAGGCCACAAAACAATTCTAAACAAAAATTCACAAATTTCTAAACAAAGTTCACAAAATATTCTAAAAGACTGAAATCATATCAAGCATCTTTTCTGACTACAGCGCTATTAGACTAGAAATCAACTATAAGGAAAAAAAAAACAGCAAAAATACAAACAACTGGAGGATAAACATATATTACTAAACAATCAATGGGTTACTGAGGAAATCAAAAGATTTCTAGAGACAAATCAAAAACACAACAGTCCAAAATCTACGCAATGCCACAAAAGCATATCCAAAAGGAAATATTTTGGTGATAGCAGCTACCTCAGGAAACAAGAAAAAATATCAAATAAAAACTAAATTTATACCTGAAGGAACTATTTTATAGTTTCTAGAACAAATGAGACTGAAAGAAGAAAAGGAATAATGATGATCAGAACAGAAATTAATGAAAGATGAAAAATAGAAAAGATTAATAAAACTAAAAACCAGTTAATTGAAAATATAACCAAAATTGATAAACCTTTAACCAGATTCATCAAGAAAAAAAGGGACTTCTAGGCCCAAATCGATGAAATCAGAAATAAAAAAAGGATAAGTTACAACCAGGACCACAGGAATCCAAAGGATCAAAGAGATTACTGTTTTTTTCACCATGGCTGTTCATTTTTAATTATCTCACTTAGTACTTATGACTTCAGAAACATCTACATGGAAATTCACATATCAAACTGACACCTCCACTCTGATATCTGATAGGCTTCTCACACTCAACACATCCACCATTGGACTTGGGCTGTTTTTCCAGAAGTCTGCTCCGTACACTAGCTTCTCATCTCAGTGACAGCAACCCCATCCTTCCCGTTTTTCAAGCCCAGACCACCAATACGAACTGCAACAGCCACTTTCAAAGCATATTAAATGCTCTAATGAAACCATCAGATGACCGATACAGACATGATAACTATATGTTTTGGGTTTCTCCATATTATCTTACAATTTCTAGCTCTATTTTCAAAATGCATTTAGAATCTGACCACTTCTCACCTCCTTTGCCACAATCATCCTGGTCCAAGCCACTATTATCTCTCATCCGAATCACTGCATTCCACCCTCACAACAATGGTCCCTATTTCCACTTTTGTCTCCCCTTGCTCCAACTATTCTCAGCACAGCTGCCATGTCTAATCAGGGGCATTTCTCTACTCAAAACCCTGCAGCAGCTTAAAAGACATTTATAAGCTCCACACTCATTCTGTTCAAGCTTTACAAGCCTCCCTGCTATCCATCAGATGACCGATACAGACATGATAACTATATGTTTTGGGTTTCTCCATATTATCTTACAATTTCTAGCTCTATTTTCAAAATGCATTTAGAATCTGACCACTTCTCACCTCCTTTGCCACAATCATCCTGGTCCAAGCCACTATTATCTCTCATCCGAATCACTGCATTCCACCCTCACAACAATGGTCCCTATTTCCACTTTTGTCTCCCCTTGCTCCAACTATTCTCAGCACAGCTGCCATGTCTAATCAGGGGCATTTCTCTACTCAAAACCCTGCAGCAGCTTAAAAGACATTTATAAGCTCCACACTCATTCTGTTCAAGCTTTACAAGCCTCCCTGCTACTCCTGCTGCTGCTGCTGCTAAGTCGCTTCAGTCGTGTCCGACTCTGTGTGACCCCACAGACGGCAGCCCACCAGGCTCCCCCGTCCCTGGGATTCTCCAGGCAAGAACACTGGAGTGGGTTGCCATTTCCCTCTCCAATGCATGAAAGTGAAAAGTGAAAGTGAAGTCGCTCAGTCGTGTCCGACTCTTCGCGACCCCATGGACTGCAGCCTACCAGGCTCCTCCATCCATGGGATTTTCCAGGCAAGAGTACTGGAGTGGGGTGCCATTGCCTTCTCCAGCTATTCCTGAAGTACACTCAATTGTACTCCTTCTTCAGAGCATTTGCTCTCTCCGTGTTCTCTCTGGAATACTCCTCCCCAGGTATCCACTAGGCTACTGTCCTTGGCATTTTCAAATCATTTCTCAAATCTCATCTGCTTAACGAGGCCTATCTGGAGCGTGTTTTTAATAAAGAAACATGCCCAACTATCCCAACTCCACCTTACCTCATCTCTGGGGTTCAATCCCATGTGTGTGTGTGCGCGTGTGTGTGCGCACACACGCACGTTCAGTTGTGTCCGACGCTTTGCAACTCCATGCACTGTTACCCACAAGGCTCCTCTGTCCATGGGATTTTTCAGGCAAGAATATTGGAGGGGGTTGCCATTTCCTATTTCAGGGAATCTTCCCGACCCAGGGATCTAACCCTCATCTCCTCTGTCTCCTGCATCAGCAGGCGGATTCTTTATCACTAATGCCACCAGGGAAGCCCTTCAACCCCCTTCCTTTGCTTCATGTCTTTCCCAAAGAATTTATACTTCCTAACATGCCATATAAGGCATTTATTTTTGATATTACTTCTTCTTCATGGTAGAATGTCATCTCCAAAAGAGCAAGGATTTTTCCTTTATTCACTGATATATCCCAAACCCCTAGAGCAACACCTGGCATGTTCCGGATTCCTGTGTTTAACCAGTGCTTACTGACAATCTGCCACATGGCACGTCCTGGAAATTAAGCACAGAATAAGACAATCATGGTGCCTGTCCCCTTGGAGCTCAGAGTCTAATTCTTCTGCAGATTTCCTGGACACAGCTATTTGTATAACCTTCAAAAGAAAGTGGAAAAGCACGAAGAAGTTCACCAGCCAATAGTGTGTGAAATGTTAAAAGCTCTAACGAAACCATCAGACTCTGATGACTGATACAGAAATGCTAACTATGAACTTTGGGTCTCAGGCTTCAGTGCCATTCCCTACAGTCCAGAGACTAGAAACCAGAGCCCCAAGGTCCTTCAGCGAGTATGTAAGAAAAGAGTTTGCCCCGATGATTGGGGCTTGTGGTGCTCAGTTGTGACTCTTTGTGACCCCCTGGACTAGAGCCCACTAGGCTCCTCTGTCCGTGGAATTTTCCAGGTAAGAAAACTGGAGTGAGTTGCCGTTTCCTTCTTCAGGGGATCTTCTTGACCAAGGGAGCAAACCCATTCTTTGTGTCTCCTGCATTGGCAAGTGGATTCAGAATGTAAAATATATAATGATGAATAAGGCAAGAATACCCAAGGATCGAACCTGGGTCTCCTGCATTGCAGACAAATTCTTTACTGTCTGGGCCACTGAGGAAGCCCAAAATAAGTCATACGTGATGCTATATCATTCTAGTCTTGATGACTCTTCCCCTAAATAAAAAGACATGTTCCAAATAAAAGCATCCCCATTTAAAAAATTTCCCTGACAGGGTAATCAAGTCTTATGCCTTATTCAATAATTAGCTGGACTGAAACTCTTCCATGTCCATTTTTTTCTGGCACTCTTGCAGCAAATTGATAACCTCGGGCAATTTTTAATTAGCACCCTTAAAATTGGTTTGCTAAATTAGCCGACTATGAAATAACCTCACCCAAATGATTAAGTTCAAACTGCATTTCAAGTCCTTCGCCTGTTTTTCACTGCAGGGACACATCACTGCTCGAGGACTGTTAATGACAGCGTTCCGGCCTGTGTTTCAGTGCATGCCCCACACAGCGTGCGGCAAATGCCAGCTGGCACGTCTCTATGCAGCTGTTTCAAGTGGCCTGCCAGCCACTTGGGCTGACATCTCTATTACCGGAAATGGCTCGGCCTCCATCCTTAACCCAGTGGAGACGGTCTTTAAAGATGAGCCTCTCTATGTTCAGGGAAGTCACCTGTGTTGCTCGACGTGAGCAAAGCCAGGACTTGCCTTGGTTAGGCCGTGGGGGTGGCCATGCTTAACTGGCAGGACAGTCATGCCCATCAAGGGGGGGGGGGGTCACTCCTTCCTTATACCTCAAATCCAAACGGGACTTCTGAAGCAACTATTACATAGCAAGGATGTTCATACGACCTTATGTCATTTCAGAATAAGACCAGGAAGCAGGCAACTTGACCCTCAGCATGTGGATAAGAACATCAGAAGGGTGAAATAATCCAGCCAGATCTAGAGGCAGAGGCAGAAGAGCATCTCTGGCCACCTGTCTGCCAGTCGTCTGCCACCAGCTGCCAACATCAGCACCGGCCTCTGTTCCCCAGACGCTCCTCACTGGTCTCCCTTTCCCAAGTCTTATCTCCCTCCCACCACGTCTCTATGCCTTAGCCAGAGCGATCTTCTTCAAAGGCGACCCCACTGGTATAACTCTTCTACATACGGCTTGGCTTTCCCTGGTGGCTCAGTGGTAAAGAACCCACCTGCCAATGCAAGAAAGGTGGGTTTGATCCCTGGGTCAGGAAGATCCCCTGGAGAAGGAAATGGCAACCTGCTCCAGTATTCTTGCCTGGAGAATCCTATGGACAGAGGAGCCTGGCAGGCTACAGCTTGTGTGGTCATAAAGAGTCGGACAGGACTTGGCAACTAAACCAGAGTAATCCCAGGCTTACCTCTGCACTCGGGTGAAGGCCCCAGATCATCCCACAAAGCCCCTGTCATCTGTTCTCCGCCTTCCTCTCCTGCCTGCTTGCCTCATGCCGGCCACCCTTCCCTCTTCCAGTTCTCCGAACTCTCTTTGCTCTCTCAAGGCTTCTGCACAAGCTGTGTCCTCTGCCCACAGCTCAGTCCTACCCCTTGCCCTTCCACCAGATTCACGGCCAGACTTTCCAAGCAACCACCAGGGAGGCCAAATTCCCGGCACTTCAGTGGCCTGCCGTGGCCTCTCCCAGGATGAGGGCAGCCTTGGTGTCCATGTGTGACTTGACTAGACCCCTAGTCACCCTGGGGGAGAACAAGGTGGACGGTGGTGTTAGTGAGGGGAGAGCAGCGGTGGGACTCTCATGGACTCAGCATCTAGAGGTCTGGAAAGAAAGGAGCCAAGGGAATCTGGGGAGGGGTATAAATTCGATGTAATATACTATAAAAGTCATTATACAATATAAAGGTGTTTCTTCTACCCTCAATGGCTCCAGAACACAAAGGCAGATCGATCATTCTCCCTTGGCCTGTGTGGTCCTTTTAGACGCTTAAAAGGAAGAACTCATCCTAAGGAAGATCTATCAGGTGTCTAGCATTCTTAAAACAGACTCTGAAGTCCTTAGTGGCCTAGAGGTTAAGATTCTGCTTGCCAGTGCAGGGGTCATGGGTTCGATCCCTCATCTAGGAAGATTCCGCATGCCGAGGGGCGCTAAGCTGGCGTATCACAACTACTGAAGCCCCAGCACCCTAGAACTCATGTTCCACAACAGGAGAGCCAGCACAGTGAGAAACTTGCACACCACAACTAGAAAGGAGCCCCCACCCGCCACGACTAGAGATTGCCTGTGCACGGCAACCAAGACCTAGCTCACTCCCCAAAAAATTGACCTTGACTGATTTTCCATTCTACCTTTTCCACATTCTCTGCTTACAGGGCAGTCATCTGATAGAGGGAAATGGGGATTCTTTGCTGCTGGAATTCATTCCTTGTGATCTGTTCTACGAGGGGTGGTTTCAAGGAGTTTTCATACCTGTGCTGGAATCATTAGGGTTCCATTCTAGCTCCCTCTGGGAGGAAGAGTCCTAATAACTCTGGCCTCAAAATCGTTCTGCAGAGTTAGGTATTCACTTGCACAACCTCAGAGCTGGGAATAGAAGACACCGACCCCCCTGTTGGAGGCTTATTTGACTAATGAGTCTCTATTTGCAGAGAGACAGGACTTCACATACAAGCCATAAACACAGTTATATTCATGTTCCCTGGTGGCTCAGCAGCAAAGAATCTGCCTGCCAATGCAGGAAACTCGGACTCAATCCCTGGGTTGGAATCATCTCCTGGAGAAGGAAATGGTAACCCACTCCAATATTTGTGCCTGGAGAATCCCATGGACAGAGGAACCTGACGGGCTATATAGTCCATGGGGTCGCAAAGAGTAGGACATGACTGAGTGACTAAACAACAAAGGTCCTAATCCCTCTCAGGCAACCAAACCATTTCAGAATATCTTTTCCAGGCATCCAAGCATACCAGTGACCAGGGACCAATGGCACAGGCACCTTCCTGATCTGTTCAGTACTGAAATGTACCTACTGGAGAACGTCGTCCACCAGGTGGCAGCCAAGCCTTAACTAAAATGTATGTCAATACACGTGCCTGGATTCACAGACAGGAAGTAGCTTCAAGATCAAATGGCACATGGACATGCTTGAATCTGTTCTCCGGGGTTGGTCTTCTCTACAAGATGCTCCACATCGACAGTGTTAATGATATAGTTTCTGATGGCTGCTTCCAAAGGAAGGAATGACAGTGTTCCACAGACAAAGCAAGGCTGAAAGAAGAGGATTTACAGTGGCCTCTCCAGTGGGGATGCTTGACTGTTAGCGCAAGATGGCCTGTTCTCTTGGCCCTTGGTGACCATCGACTCTGCCCCTCAAAGGTGTTACCTCCATGTGCTCAAGAGCAACTTTCCTCTTGGGGATGCTGAAGCTGGCTGTTTCCAAGAAGAGCTGGAACTGAGCTCCACCTCACTCATGCATTTCCTCACAGTCACGCAGGGCAGTCTATTTCCTTACCAAGCCGTAAAGTCCTTTCGGGGCACAGCGTTTATTACTCGTCTGGGTTTCCTCTGCTACACCCAAGGATGGAACACTCACTGGCTGAGACTGTCTGTCCCCTGTTCTCAAGGAAAGGAAAAATAACATTTGGGTCCTAACAGTTCAGTGTAAGGACAAGGTTGGAGGGAATGCCCTGCTGGTCCAGTGGTTAGGACCCCAGGCTCTCACTGCCAAGGGCCTGGCTTCAGTCCCTGGCTGGGAAACTAAGACTGTTCCAGCCATACAGCGCACCCCAAAGAACCAAGAAAGAAAACAAACAAAACCCACCCCCTCCGCCAGGTTTGAGGGGGAAAGTGGAGGGGGGTGGAGAAGCAGATGAGCAGAAAGGCCTTCATCTGTGACGGAAAGGACCGGACCAAGGGGAAGACTATGGGAGGGGAAAGCAGTGAGGCCTCGGAGAGGACAGAGGACGGGATCCCTAGTCCACTCTGCCAACGACTCCCTCCCCCCACGCCGAGAGCTCTCGGGCCAGAGGAGACGTTGTGGACAAGGACAAGAGATGCCCCAGCGATGACCTATAGGGATAGATGACCAAAGTCAGGGGGTCCCTTCTGTATATAAGGCCCAGAACCCGGGAGGAGCCTGCAGAAAGATGCGTCAAATTTCTTGGCAGCCTAGAGATTTACCATCAAAATGAGAATGACTTGGACAGCATAAGAAAGGTAGTACTTCTCACAGCGCAGTGTGTGTGAAGCTCCATTTGTGCATGCCACAGTTACGAGGCAAACTGGAAATGCTCGAAGTTTCTGTATTTATCCCGCTTGTGCACTCACTGGCTGGTGCCACCGCCAGTCTCCCGATCTGACCCGGAGGAGCAGGGTTTTCCTCCCGTCTGGGAACTAGGGAGCGGCGATCCTGTGCGGGTCCTCCCCTTGCTCAAAGGCAGGAACAGAGAGCCGCTTGCTTCTCTTCTGGTGTTTCGCATTCTTGTGAGTCTAGGTCAAGCTATGATGCAGAGCCCTCCCGGAATAAATGGTGCTTTCTCACCTCTTTGCCTCTAGTGATTTACTACGACCATCTTCTAATCAGAGGTCAAAGCGTCAAGTAAAGGAGACCTCCCTCTTCAACTTTTAAATTAAAATCTACCAAAAATACGTCAAGGTGAGGAAAGACATAAAACCACGACAATATATAAAGTACAAGACAAAAGAAAATTGTTTAATAAAAAACTGTCCGTGCAGAGGGAGGCAGCCTCTTTATTCTGACCCCTTGCTGACCGGAAAGATGGGAAGTGAGGCTGTACTACTGGGGGCAGAGCAGTGAAAGGGAAAAAAAGAAAAATCTTCAGAATAACTTCCTGTGAATAGCAGTGTGGTAGGAGAAAGTTTTGAGTTCAACGTGAAGTTTGGAAAGGAGGGTGTCTAAAGGGATTCATAGGGCGTGTTCTAATGTCCTCATGAAAGGGAACGGCTTCTTACTGCAGGTCACATTTGACACGCATCTTGCAGAACTTTTCCTGACAACTCACCTGACTTGTGGCGTGACTGTGCAGATGGGCCTCCGTGAAGGCCCGTGGGGCTGCAGAACCAGAAGCCCAATCAGACTTACTTACTGTCAGGAAGCATTTAACAGGAGGCTTCCTGGGTGCTGTTTTGGATCTGTCAGGAATCGTCTGTTCCTAATTAATTCCTGAATATTCAGGAATTAAGAGGAGAGGCAAGCCTTTCACGCGGCTGAGGGATCCAGAAATTTCCTTAGTTAGTTTTTCAATTTGGTGATAAGCACCCTCTTCCTTCCTGTGAACCATATGGTAAAAGTGATTGTTTACAATTCTCTCTAATATGGATCGCCTGTGTTTTGGAAGTCTGGAATTTTAATCTTTATCTTTGCTGAGAATAACTACCTTGTAAGACCCACACCATGTTGATTAAAACACCTTTGCTCCATCAGAGCTTGGGTCCCCATGTCTTCCTTTCTTCTTTCACTCTCTACCTCTCTATTTCTGGCTGATTTCCTGGAATGCAAAAGCCGGCTGCGAAACCCAGGAAATACTAGCCTCTCTCCTCCACTTTCTCATCGTCGACTCCAGACCACCAGGTTCCGGTCCATTGAAGGACCTCAACAACTTACCACTTATGACAACCAGGATTCAGGTCAGGTATGCATCAGGCTCCCACTGTTATTTACAGTCAGCATCCGTTCCAACTGGTCCATATCTGTGCCTTTCTCGGTAACTTCTACTGTATCACCCAGAGCAGTCACACAGAACCCCACTTCTGGGCAAACAGTCAAATCTCCAGGGCAGTGAAAAATAGAAGGCAGTCTCCCTCTGCCTGCTTGGCGACCCCCAGAGCTGCCCACGAGAGGTTCTCCACCAGTGCTGGTGACGCACATAGATGATGAACCAATAATGGAGACACGTGGTCCTGAAAACAGCGTGCACCGTACTGAAGGCATATGGCTTTGAGGAAATGAAAGATCTGAGGGAGATGGCAGAGGAAAATGTTAGCCAGAGTTTATAACAGATGGGAACCCTGTTTCTCAAGAAGAATATCCATCACAAGGAGAAACGCCACCGGGCTGCCTGATAAACCTGAAGCACCCTGGACCCCACTGCAGAAGACGGCTTCAGGACGGTGGGGGAGGGCTGAATCAAGGAAATCTGTGTTTTTAACTAGTTTCCCCAGTGGCTCTTGAAGGAATACACAGGATGAGAAGGGGAAAGAGACGGTGTGCTTGGTCTTTCTACATCTGGAGGACTGCAGACCAATCAAGAGGAAGGCTCTGAAGGTAGCGGTAAAGACAGCAGATGGAGAGAGGAGGGCTAGAGTTCCAGGTGAACCTGAATTTCCTGATAGAACAGAGACAGGAAATAACCCTCAGAGGGCAAGTTTGTTTATATATTCAGCCTCCAGACTTTCCTGTTTTGGAAGAACCCTTACTGTGTGGATTCTGGTGGGAGGAGGGCTCTGCTTCTCACTATCAGAACCTAGAAACCAGCTACTCCTGCCTCTACCCTTTAGGGGCTTGAGGGTTAGAAGCATCAAGACCACGTCAATTAGGTGCTGCTACCTGGACTTTGGGTCTTAAAGGAGAGTCTCAAAGACACAAGAGAGAGTGAAGAAGTGTAATTCACAGCACTGGCCTCCCTAGTGCCAGGAAGTTCATGGGCACGCCCAGCCCAAGCTCTGCCTTGGGTGGGAACTTGACTTCTGCTGAGTCATTTTCCCATATATGACATCCCAGCCTTTTCCACCCCTGAAGTTCTGAACTACTCACATATTTTTCAATAAATTCCTTTTCTGCCTATGCTTATAAGACTTGGAGAACACTAGAGGCCAAAATTAGAATCCATAATAATTTCCTCCAGATACTGAAGAGAAAGAAATATAAAGATATAAGAGAATGCACGCTCAGAGAGCAAAGCGTCAAAGGATTGCTTCAGGATTGAGGGGACCTCCCGGGTGGCCCAATGGTTAAGACTTTGCCTTCCAATGCAGGCCATGCAAGTCTGATCCCTGGTCAGGGAGCCCACATGCTTCATGTCCAAAAAACCAAAACATAAAACATATTGTAACAAATTTAGTAAGGACTTTAAAAATGGTCTATGTCAAAAAAATCTTAAAAGAAAAGGACTGAGTATACCACAGAAACTAAGAGAGTTTACTGATGAAAGCGTTGAGAGGACTGACATAATTTCGCAAGTTCTACTGTGGCTAAAATGCTATCACACAATATTTCATGCTACAGAGAAATCGTTCATGAAAGGAAGAGTCAATTGATGTGGCAAACATCATCACTGCCTTAGTTTAAGGAATGGCTACAGTCATCCCAGTCTTCAACCACCACCACTCTGACCAGCCAGCAGTCATCAACACTGAGGCAAGACCCTCCACCAGCAGAAAGATGACAAGCTCCTGAAGCCTCAGATGATGCGTCGCATTTTTAACTAATAAAATGCTTTTAAATTAAGGTACATACATTTAAAAAATATGCAACGCTATAGCACACTTAATATTTTACAGTATAGTGTAAGCATAACTTTTAGATGCACTGGGAAACCCAGAAATGCCTGTGACTCACTTTATTCTGATATTCACTTTACTGCAATGCTCTAGAACCCAGCCTGTAATATTACCAAGACATGCCTGTGCAAATTAGTATCTCAAAAAGTTATCTTACCAGGGACTTCCCTGGCAGTCCGGTAGTTAAGATTTCGCTGCCAATGCAGGGGACATGGGTTTTGTTGCTGGTCAGGGAAGATTGCACATGCCTCAGAGAAACTAAGCCCACAGGCCAAAACCACTGAAGCCTGGGTGCCCAGAGCCCGTGCTCCATAAGAGAAGGCACCACAATGAAGAGTAGCCCCCACTCACCGCAGCACAGCAGGGAAGCGTAACCCAAGATTAGTTTTTTAAAAGTTATCAGGCAGTCTCTCTCTCCCACCTATTTCCACGAGATTATGAACACCACTGAGGATCAAGAGTCTTCTGCATCGATGTTATTTATAATCCAGGCATCCTGCTTTGCACACAAAATGCTTCATACATATCGATAAAATTCATTCAAGGAGAGGGGATGAAATCCATGGGGGGTTGAGGAGAGACTTAACAGTGCAAATAGGTGGGTGGGTAGAAGTTCCTAAAGAAACTGGAAGAACTGGACTAATTATGTAGTGAGAGAGCTTATATTTAAAAATGTGAGCCTCCCCTCGAACAGCAGAGAAAGGCCAGAAAGTGGATGAAAAAGTTCCTCTTTCTCATGAGAGGATGCCATAAAGGAGAAAATGCATAGAACGCCCATCCCTGACCTTACAGAGTGTGAGTGTTTAGTGCAGTTAACGTCTTCTTGTTCTACCTTCATGTTCTAATGAATATGTTCTAATAGTTAGTGGGCAGCAGGTAACTTATCTCCTTGCCTCTGATATCTTCCAACGCGGAACTGGAATAGTTTCTGCCACATTAGCAAAAGACATCAGTCATCAGTGTTTGCAGCCACAGCCTACACCGAGCTGGTGAGCCCTGAGGAAACTCAGATGTGCAAACACAGGATATTGGCCCCAGTAGCTGCATATCAAAGGAATGATTTCAGTGAGACCAGACTCTTCCATCTTTCCATACATAGAAAAGCACTAAATTCCTTAATTGGAGATAACTGATTTTCTTTCATTAAAAATAATCATTTTGACATGTGCTTTGTTGCAAAACTTTAATATAACCTGGCTCTTCTCCTCCTCCGAGCATTCTCTCAGGGTTACTTGAGATGTCGCCACCAAGGCTTGAAGTCCTAAAAATTCCTACCAAATAAAACATAACTCTCAACTTTTAGGTTGTGAATATGTTCTTTAGTTGGCAAGATCAAGAGGAGCCAGGACCCTGTGGGGCTGCTGGACACCAAAGCCTTTCTGTATCCCCTATTTCTTGATTATAGAAAGGGGCTTAATTCAGCCTCCAGTACCTTTCATGAGTTCCAACAGTAGGTTCAAACAGTTGTTATTTAGGGAAGGAGGGTTTGTGAGGTAGGCAGGAAATAGTCAGAAGAAGCAACGCTGCAGCCTCGGAGCAGAGTCGTGACTACCCCTCAGGGGGTACACATGGCAGAGTCTTTGAGCTGTCGTGCAGATACTGAAACCCCTACCTGGTGGGAGGAGTTAACAGTATGCTGCCCAGCAGCATATAGACCCCAGACCCTTTGGAACCAGAAGGTTGATGGTGCTGACTCCCACTGACTTCACTGCCAACCAGTGAGCACAATGTCCATGAGCTGATCATGCCCACTTTGAACCATTTACTATGAAACTTCTCTCTACCTGCTCCAGGTTGGAACACACAGTTCTGAAGGCATTAGCTCATTGTAGCCCCCTTTGCCTGGCCAAGCAATAAAGCTATTCTTTTCTCTCTCTTTCTCTGTGTGTGTGTAAGTCACTACAGTTGTGTCTGACTCTTTGCCACTCTATGGACTGTAGCCTGCCAGGCTCCTATGACCTTGGGGATTCCCCAGGTGAGAATCCTGGAGCAGGCTTCCAGTCCCTCCTCCAGGGCATCTTCCCTACCCAGGGATCAAACCCATGTCTCCTGTGACTCCCACATTGCAGCTAGATTCTTAACCCCTGAGCCACCCAAAACTCTCTCTGAAATTTAACTCAACATCAGTCTACAGAATCCAGATTCGGCTTTAAGATTCACACTGCACACATCTTTCATGGATGGCCCTTTATGTACAGTCAACATCAGAATCTCAAAGTTGCCTAAATAAGCTGCAAATCAACACGGTGATCATTCTGCATCACTACCTACCATGCATTTGCGTCATTCCTTTAGAAAAAGTCTTCCATTAGCAAAGGGAAAGGTTCAAACTAGATGTGGTAACACAATGGTGGAAAAAGCTGAGAGTTTCTCTTAGGTCTTAGGGCCAGTAATCAGGAGTCTCATACATTTTCAAAGGCACATCATTTCTTTTCCTATAACAAGGTACCCAGTTCTTCACTAGTTCTGCATCTGTTAGTTTCTAATTCCACTAATTCTTCTGTCTCCTACAATCCCCACATCTTGCCCAATTTCTTCTGTGATCATAGAGAATGAGAGACCACCCAGCCTCGCTCAATAGTTCCAACCCAGTCACAGAAAGTTTCTGCTGCTTGAGGAAAATCAGGATGATGCTATAGGCCACACAGGGCTCTGTATTTGGGATGAGGGATAAAAGGAGACATACTTATTGGTTCTGGGCATCTATGATGCTGATTCTCTGATATTGCCAAATCTAAAACTCCTTAGTAGTTGCATTCGATTATTTAACCTTCCCCAAAGAAGCTCAGTTTCCAACACTAAGCATTTAGAACCTTATAACAAAGAGGAATTCTGTACTAAAGTTGTAGCTAACTTAGTATTGAAAAATATGAATAAAGGTCTGTATGTAGGACAAAAAGCAACAGTTAGAACTAGTCATGGGACAAGGGACTGGTTCAGCATTGAGAAAGGAGTACAACAAGGCTGTACGTTATCACCCAGCTTAACTTACATGCAGAACACATTATCCAAAATGTTGGGCTGGATGAATCACAAGCTGAAATCAAAATTGCCGGGAGAAATATCAACAACCTCAGATATGCAGCTGATACCACCTTAATGGCAGAAAGTGAAGAGGAACTAAAAAGCCTCTTGATGGTAAAAATGGAGGATGAAAAAGCTGGCTTAAAACTCAACATTCAAAAGGCAAAGGTCATGGTATCCGTCCTATCACTTCATGGCAAATAGATGGGGAAAATTCAGAAATAGTGTCAGATTTTATTTTCTTGGGCTTCAAAATCAATACAGATGGTGACTGCAGATACGAAATTAAAAGACACTTACTCCTTGGAAGAACAGCTATGACAAATCTAGACAGTGAATTAAAAAAGACAGACATCACTTCACTGACAAAGGTCCATATGGGCAAGTTACAGTTCAGCTAGTAGTCATGTATGGATGTGAGAGTTGGACCTCACACACCAAAGAACTGGGCACCAAAGAATTGATGCTTTTGAACTGTGTTGCTGGAGAAGATTCTCCAGAGTCCCTTGGACAGCAAGTAGATCAAACCAGTCAATCCTAAAGGAAATCAACCCTGAATACTCATGGGAAGGACTGATGCTGAAGCTCCAATACTTTGGCCACTTGATGTGAGGAGCCAACTCCTGGAAAAGACCTTGATGCTGGGAAAGACTGAAGGCAAGAGAAGAAGGAGACAAGAGAAGATGAGATGGCTGGATGGCATCACCGACTCAATGGACACAAGTCTGAGCAAATTCAGGGAGGTAGTGAAGGACAGGGAAGCCTGGTGTGCTGCAGTCCATGGGGTTGCAAAGAGTTGGACACAACTCAGCGACTGAACAACAATAATATCTTTTGGACCTACAAACAGTATCTTGAGTACTGAAAGGAGAAGGGAGAAATAAAAGGGGATAAACAGGGAAAGGTGGGGGCAAGAATGGGAGGAGAATGCTCAGAAGGAGACCAGGAGTCCAGAGGGGATGGAGGAAAAGCTGAGGCATTCACTTGCATAGGGGTGCATGTGGATGGGGGTTTGCAGGCCAGGAAAGCCATCAGCTATTCACTGTTTATCATGTAAGGAGCAGGCAGGCCGTGGGACTTGGTTTACTTATATTATCTCACTTAACTCTTCCATCAACTGAAATGAGATCAATGCTGTGATGTCTGCTTTATATGAAAAAAATCGAGACATAGGTAAATTTGTCAAGCCAACAGGTGGCTAAATTGCAAAGCAAAACTAACCTTTACCTTCTCCAGAGTCCAGGTTCTTTTCTTCAGCATTTGGTAGTTAGGAGTCCTAAGTGTGTAACAACATTAATTTTCTCCTACCAATACAAAGCGCATTCCATACCCTTCCCTACGTGAAACTGGGTGTGTTCCTCCAAATGTCTTCATGGGAAAAACCACACTATCACCTCAATAAAAGGAAACCTTCCACTTACAGCTACATATGACTAGGAGAGATCAAAATCAAAGCTAGGGTTCACCAAAACTGTTTCCAACCAGGTGATATCATTAAACAATCGCAAACTTTCAGCAAACCATTATTCAAACCAAGCTGCCAAGGACTTAGAATTTTGGGTAATCTGTCAGACCCTTACAGGATCAAGTTATAGACTCTTTTCTGATGAGTGGACTTGTTTTAGTAAATCATATATAGACATATGGAGTATCCTGGGCCATTCAGAGAAGAAGGAGTTTTCAGTCACTGCTCAGCATAACCATTATGAAGCCTTCATTCCAGCAGATAAAGCCCCTCCACCCATGCTCCCACCTTCCCCAAGTCATTCAGTGAATTTCTTCAGTTCTTTGTCTTCTCTTGACTGGCAAGCAAGTAAATAAACTCAGGATTCTTTTTCATTACATTTTCGGTGGGTTTTGCTTTATTTGGTGACACAGCTGATTACCCTTTCCCATCTTGATTATGGAGTCAGGCTTCCAAAATGTTTGCTCTTTTCTAAATTGTCAGCTTTCAGGAACAATCAAGCACTGAAACATATATATATTACCATATGTAAAATAGATAGCCAGTGGGAATTTGCTGTATGATGCAAGGAACCCAAATCTGGTGCTCTGTGACAATCTAGAGGGGTGGGATGGGGTGGGAGATAGAAGGGAGGTTCAAAAGGGAGGGGATATATACATGCCTGTGGCTGACTCATGTTGATATATGGCAGAAACCATCATAATATTGTAAAGCAATTATCCTCCAGTTAAAAATAAAAGTATTATGACAAGTAAAGAAAAAAAAAATCCAGAAGCTTAAATTTCCAATACACATTATCCTAACTGTAGATATCTAAGGCAATTCAGGGATATCTCAGTTCTAAGTCTCTAAGATCCTGGCTTTCAATCTTGTCAGAAATATATCCTAATGACAGTCATCTTTCAGAGTTGAAGCTGATACTTTAATAAGGATTACATTAACTCAAAGCAACTCCCAAGGAATAACTTTTCCTGTGCTTACTTCTTATAGAAATCACAGAAGTATACCATCTGTGAAAGAGAGAAACAAAACTACTGGTCAAAATCAGACTGATTATATTCTTTGCAGCAAAAGATGGAGAAGCTCTATACAGTCAACAACAACAACAAAAAGACCAGGAGCTGACTGTGGCTCAGATCATGAACTCCTTATTACCAAATTCAGACTTAAATTGAAGAAAGCAAGGAAAACTGCTAGACCATTTAGGGATGACCAAACTCAAATCCCTTATGATTATACAGTGGAAGTGAGAAATAGATTTAAGGGCCTAGATATGATAGATAGAGTGCCTGATGAACTATGGAATGAGGTTCGTGACATTGTACAGGAGACAGGGATCAAGACCATCCCCATGGAAAAGAAATGCAAAAAAGCAAAATGGCTGTCTGGGGAAGCCTTACAAATAGCTGTGAAAAGAAGAGAAGCGAAAAGCAAAGGAAAAATGAAAGATATAAGCTTCTGAATGCAGAGTTCCAAAGAATAGCAAGAAGAGATAAGAAAGCCTTCTACAGTGATCAATGCAAAGAAATAGAGGAAAAGAACAAAATGGAAAAGACTAGAGAGCTCTTCAAGAAAATTAAAGATATCAAGGGAACATTTCATGCAAAGATGGGCTCCATAAAGGACAGAAATGGTCTGGACCTAACAGAAGCAGAAGATATTAAGAAGAGGTGGCAAGAATACACAGAAGAACTGTACAAAAAGAATCTTCATGACCCAGATAATCATGATGGTGTGATCACTTACCTAGAGCCAGACACCTTGGAATGTGAAGTCAAGTGGGCCTTAGAAAGCATCACTACGAACAAAGCTAGTGGAGGTGATGGAATTCCAGTGGAGCTATTTCAAATCTTGAAAGATGATGCTGTGAAAGTGCTTCACTCAATATGTCAGCTAATTTGGAAAACTCAGAGGTGGCTACAGGACTGGAGAAGGTCAGTTTTCATTCCAATCCCTAAGAAAGGCAATGGCAAAGAATGCTCAAACTACCGCACAACTGCACTCATCTCACATGCCAGTAAAGTAATGCTCAAAATTCTCCAAGCTAGGCTTCAGCAATACGTGAACCTTGAACTTCCTGATGTTCAAGCTGGTTTTAGAAAAGGCAGAAGAACCAGAGATCAAATTGTCAACATCAGCTGGGTATGGAAAAAGCAAGAGAGTTCCAGAAAAACATCTATTTCTGCTTTATTGACTATGCCAAAGCCTTTGACTGTGTGGATCACAATCAACTGTGGAAAATTCTTCAAGAGATGGGAATACCAGACCACCTAACCTGCCTCTTGAGAAATCTATATGCAGGTCAGGAAGCAACAGTTAGAACTGGACATGGAACAACAGACTGGTTCCAAATAGGAAAAGGAGTACATCAAGGCTGTATATTGTCACCCTGCTTATTTAACTTCTATGCA
>SJYC01083285.1:0-15260 GCA_006408675.1 Madoqua kirkii
CTCAACATTCAGAAAACGAAAATCATGGCATCTGGCCCCATCACTTCATGGGAAATAGATGGGGAAACAGTGTCAGACTTTATTTCTGGGGGCTCCAAAATCACTGCAGATGGTGATTGCAGCCATGAAATTAAAAGACGCTTACTCCTTGGGAGAAAAGTCATGACCAACCTAGATAGCATATTCAAAAGCAAAGACATTACTTTGCCGACTAAGGTCTGTCTAGTCAAGTCTATAGTTTTTCCAGTAGCCTTGTATGGATGTGAGAGTTGGACTGTGAAGAAGGTTGAGCACCAAAGAATTGATGCTTTTGAACTGTGGTGTTGGAGAAGACTCTTGAGAATCCCTTGGACTGCAAGGAGATCAACTCTGGGATTTCTTTGGAAGGAATGATGCTAAAGCTGAAACTCCAATACTTTGGCCACCTCATGCGAAGAGTTGACTCATTGGAAAAGACTTTGATGCTGGGAGAGATTGAGGGCAGGAGAAGTAGGGGACAACCAAGGATGAGATGGCTGGGTGACATTACTGACTCGATGGACGCGAGTCTGAGTGAACTTCAGGAGTTGGTGACGGACAGGGAGGCCTGGCATGCTGCGATTCATGGGTTCGCAAAGAGCCGGACACGACTGAGCGACTGAACTGAACTGAACTGAAAATGTCTCTGGGATTTACTGTTTCTTTGCAATTCTGGCTGCTAAGACCATAGCCTAGATTTCCATCTGATAAACGTGCCCATACATGTTTCTTCTCTCATTCAGTCCTTCCACTATAATAATCTCCCTGATATGGAGAAAGAAATGGTAACCCTAGTCTTGCCTGCAAAAACTCATGGACAGAGGATCCTGGTGGATGACAGTCCATGAGGGCACAATGGCTAGACATGACTTAGCGACTAAACCCAAAATATCATGATGTTATGACACTCCTCAGGAAAACCCCAACACTCTATTGCCTTCTGTGTAAAGAACACATTCTCCTCACTAAAGGTCATTCATAATTCTGTGCCATTTTCCAAGTCGAGATTTACTTCATACTTTTTCCCATTTCACATACTCTGCCTCTGTCAGGCTGGTAACTCCTTTTCATCCCTCAAACACTCTGCTTCAGGCCAAGTCCATGCTTTCTAAATATAATCACCTTCTTCAGAATGGTCCCTCTCCTTCCCTGTACCTCGCCAGCCACGAACCTATTCTCTAAAGCCAAAATGGAACCCCACTTAACTCTACAAGTTCTGACATACCCTGGTGTTCTTCCCTAAATTCCGACAGCATTTACAACCAGAATATCATGGCTTGTTCCTCATTTTCTCATGAAAGAAGCACTGGAATCAAATTCAGATAGCCTGCAGGTTTGCTCACTGTTGAGTATGGAAACCCATTTCTACCTCCCCTTACTCACTGTAGCTTCTACTGGTATCACAGGGATGAATTATGTTTCTTTCCTTTGTGGCATGTTGGAAGCTCCTGGTAGGCAAATAACTTGTTTCCACTTCCCATCCCCACGCCCTGGAATCACAGCTGATAAAGTGGCCTCTCAATGCACGTTTGAAAAGTGTATATTTTATATTGTATATTTCAGAAAAGTTTCTGATTCAGGGATAAGCTGAAAAAAATAGAAATAATAATGCGTTCCTTGCTTCATTTATAAGATATTCTTGAGTAGAGAAAAAGATGGGACAATGTCTTGTAATTGTAAACAGTATAGAAATATGTGACTCTGTGATTCTGTCATGCCTAAGCAGACTAAGACAGATGTAACAATTTGGACAGAAATAATTGACTCAAAGCACATCTGGTTACCAAGAATAAGGAAGGGGAAGTGAGAAAAACACCACAAAACAAAGACGGAGAAGATCCAACATACAGATAGAAAGTGGAGCTGCTGAAATCAGCACGTATCTCTGTTTGATTGAGAGAAGTGGTAGAAACACCAGCTTCCCACCATCCACCCTCTTTGCTTTATTTTGCCCCTGGATACTTTATTGAAGACTGTTATAAGGGCTTGCTTCCTTCCTTAGTTGTGGCCAGGGACTAGTTTAAAGCTTGTGAGATATTAATGGAAGTGATATTTAACTACTGCCGAGTCATTTCATTACCTCCTTAAAGATATTTTGCCCTGGGATCTCTCCTCTGCTTCATTTTCTGGTTTGGATGTGGTGATTGTTGGGAAATTTTGGAAGCCATGTGTTGAAGATGGCAGAGTCATTCACCAACCCTGGACTGCTCTTCTCTCAACTATTCCAAGAGAGGGGAACATTTCCCTTATATTTTTGGCTCTTGTCCTCATTATAATTTAGTTTCCCTTAACCAAACTGACTAACAAACTCCTCCTAACAACTCCTAACAAACAAACCCTACTGCCACCTTTCCTTAATAAAAAAGACTTTAGTTTGGGGGGATCTTGAGGTGACTCACCTGCGTTGCGGTCCAGTGGGAACAGTTGATGTCATGCCTTTTGGCACCTCGTCCAGTGCACACTGCTGAAATGCAGATGACAAAATAGTTTCCAACACTTCCTTCCTTGTCTGACACAGTTAACAATTATGACTTTTTTTTTTCCCTTATAAGTACCTGGTGTTAAGTGCCAAATTGAATTCCACAGTATAGATCGATTATTATAGATTAAGACAGACTAGCTTTAATTCCTCTGAGAAGCAATCTCTCTTCGATGATAACTTACAACATGGAAATTCTTTTGAATCATTAAAGACAGAATGTATTTAATCAGTAAAGTTTGCATTATACATATTATTTACTTTGTGAAAATTGACTGCTATATCCCTTTGTGTATCAAAAATATAATGGAGAAAACCACCACAGTAAATAGTTGAAAATAAAGGAAACAAGGGGGTTCTGCACTTTGCATTTAACTGACTTTATCCAGGTCCAGTTCAGCCTTCTCCAGGGGAGGAATACCTCCTATGGCCATTGATTATCCTTTTGTCTTTTTTTTTTTTTCCTGTATGTTCCTCCTAATTATGTTCTCCTCCAAGACTTTCTGCCTCTTGGTTTTCCAATGACCTACTAAGGTATATTTTGCTTGGCATTAATTTATGTGATACATCACCACTGAGAGAAGACAGAAGCAGTTCACCATTCTTTACAGTCTCCCAACAAAGTCTACTATACCTGCTAAGGAAGATGGCAACTTGTAAGAAGGGAGTTTACACACCGAGGTCTAAGCAATCAACCCAGCATATTTTAAAGATACAGATTTTTTTAAGTATAGATAATTAGATAAGGAAAGATAGGCATATAAACACATATATATTACTTTGAATTACTTAAACATCACTAATATTTACTAGAACTGGGGATGTCCAACATTTCAGATACTTCCATGACTGTTGGGAATAAAATAATTGTTCATCTGGCAAAAATCTCATGTATTAAATTATTTGTAGGAATATGTTATATATATAATGTTTATATATATCTAGTATAATGCTAATTTTTTACTTATATATGTGTGTGTGTATGTATGCATGTGTATATATATGTGTGTGTGTGTGTTGCTAAGTCACTGTATTTACTTAAATCAATATCTCACTCCTCACACATCCTGGATCAATCAGACCTTATTCTTTTGTTCACTGTTGAGTCATGATCAATATTACGACTTTGAACTTTAAAATTTCCTTCTCTGACAGAACTCTTACTTGCTACTCTTTGTTTACCTTTATTACCAAAGAATTTGAACTTTGTTCTCGCTGTGAGGTCCAGTTTCTTGAGCCATCTTTATACTGGATACTTGTGGCTTGTCAACCTCTTTCTGACTTCATTTCTCTCAACTCAGACTGTGAGATCTTTATGGATGGAGCCTCTTTAACACTCTCATTAATACTCTAAAATCTCTCATTTGTCTGGCCTCCACTTCCTGTCTGCTGATGAACCCCAGTTCTGAGTGGTCCCTGTGGTCTTCCTTCACTGCTTTCAGATGACGTCAACATTGCTGGAGAAAGTAGGGACAGTGCTATCCCCACTGCAAAGCCCTCTGCCCACTCTCACTTTTCTCTCACTTCAGAATAAGGAAAAACCCTTCAGCCCAGTACTAGGCAGGGCAAACATTAAAGAGACAAGGAAAAACAAAATATGGTGATTTAATAGAATGAATTTTCAAAAATGAAGAAACAGTTAATGTCAAAGTCCAGACAGACAATTGAGCACCGCAAATTGGCGGAACTACGGCTGTTTTCTCCTTTTCCCTGAGATAGGAATGAAGAATAAGATGCCAGTTTGACCGTGGTAACCATCCTTTATTTCCCGAAGCTCATTCAAGCCCTGGCTTCCACATCATACTGTTAACTCTCTGACCATCTACTAACTGCTAGTATGGAGAGAATAAAAATGATTTATTGAGTAAATGATATTCAGTTTACAACATTTCTAAGCTACTTGGGTGTAGATTTTAATATGTGCTCTAACAGCCATTATCCCCACTTAGTGCCCAAGAGCACCTAGCTCCGAGAGTCTGTGCTTACCTCCTTCCTGTGTATTACTGGTGCTGCCACTAGGTGAACGAGGCTTCCCTGGTGGCTCAGACATAAAGGATTTGCCTACAATGTGGAAGGCCTGGGTTTGACCCCTGGGTTGGGAAGATCCCCTGGAGAAGGGAATTACTGACTACTCCAGTATTCTTGCTTGGAGAAATCAATGAGCAGAGCCTGGTGAGCCAAAGTCCATAGGGTCCCAAAGAGTCGGACACGACTGAGTGTCTAACACTTTCACTTTATTCCTTTTCACTAGGTGAACAGATCTATTTCTTCAGGATCCCAGAGACCTGTCTGTTGCTTCAAAATCATATATCCACATGCTTATTCATTATTTTTACTTAACCATTCTGAAATGATCAATATAACCAAAACAAGTTTTACCATTTTCATGATTCTTTATTCCAAGTTAGTTTCTTCTTTCTTTTGCATTTTTATTTATAATACAACCATTTTCTAATCGCTACTTGAAACCTAAGAGAATCCTTAATGCTGCTCTTCCTTCTCCTCCTTCCAACATTGGGTTTCACATTCTTTGCTCTCTCAAACTCATAGAGAAAAAAATCATATGTGTGGTTAGTGGGGAAGGTAGAAGGAAGGGAAATAGGAAGAAGGCAGTCAAAAGGTACAAATTTACAGTTATAAGATAAATAAGTACCAGGGATGTAAATAAGTACTAGGGAAGTAATGTACACCATGATAAATGTAATTAACACTGACAGATGCTATGTATGAAAGTTGTTAAGAGAGTAAATGATCAGTGTTCTCATCACAAAAATTATTTTCTGTTTCCTTTAATATTGCATCTATATTAGATGGTGGGTGTTCACTAATTGTGGTGATGTTCGCCCTGGAGAAGGAAATGGCACCCCACTCCAGTATTCTTGCCTGGAAGAATCCCATGGACGGAAGAGCCTGGTGGGCTACAGTCCACGGGGTCGCAAAGAGTCAGACATGACTGAGCGACTTCACTTCACTTTGGCTATTGGTAATATTCACTAATCACTTCATGATATATGAAAGTCAAATCAGTAAACTGTAAACTTCAAATTTATACTTGCTATACATCCTGTCTCTTATACACATCTAGATGTGTATAAGAGACAGCTCCTGCATTGCAGGCGGAAATGAAGAATAAGATGCCAGTTTGACCGTGGTAACCATCCTTTATTTCCCGAAGCTCATTCAAGCCCTGGCTTCCACATCATACTGTTAACTCTCTGACCATCTACTAACTGCTAGTATGGAGAGAATAAAAATGATTGATTGAGTAAATGATATTCAGTTTACAACATTTCTAAGCTACTTGGGTGTAGATTTTAATATGTGCTCTAACAGCCATTATCCCCACTTAGTGCCCAAGAGCACCTAGCTCCGAGAGTCTGTGCTTACCTCCTTCCTGTGTATTACTGGTGCTGCCACTAGGTGAACGAGGCTTCCCTGGTGGCTCAGACATAAAGGATTTGCCTACAATGTGGAAGGCCTGGGTTTGACCCCTGGGTTGGGAAGATCCCCTGGAGAAGGGAATTACTGACTACTCCAGTATTCTTGCTTGGAGAAATCAATGAGCAGAGCCTGGTGAGCCAAAGTCCATAGGGTCCCAAAGAGTCGGACACGACTGAGTGTCTAACACTTTCACTTTATTCCTTTTCACTAGGTGAACAGATCTATTTCTTCAGGATCCCAGAGACCTGTCTGTTGCTTCAAAATCATATATCCACATGCTTATTCATTATTTTTACTTAACCATTCTGAAATGATCAATATAACCAAAACAAGTTTTACCATTTTCATGATTCTTTATTCCAAGTTAGTTTCTTCTTTCTTTTGCATTTTTATTTATAATACAACCATTTTCTAATCGCTACTTGAAACCTAAGAGAATCCTTAATGCTGCTCTTTCCTTCTCCTCCTTCCAACATTGGGTTTCACATTCTTTGCTCTCTCAAACTCATAGAGAAAAAAATCATATGTGTGGTTAGTGGGGAAGGTAGAAGGAAGGGAAATAGGAAGAAGGCAGTCAAAAGGTACAAATTTACAGTTATAAGATAAATAAGTACCAGGGATGTAAATAAGTACTAGGGAAGTAATGTACACCATGATAAATGTAATTAACACTGACAGATGCTATGTATGAAAGTTGTTAAGAGAGTAAATGATCAGTGTTCTCATCACAAAAATTATTTTCTGTTTCCTTTAATATTGCATCTATATTAGATGGTGGGTGTTCACTAATTGTGGTGATGTTCGCCCTGGAGAAGGAAATGGCACCCCACTCCAGTATTCTTGCCTGGAAGAATCCCATGGACGGAAGAGCCTGGTGGGCTACAGTCCACGGGGTCGCAAAGAGTCAGACATGACTGAGCGACTTCACTTCACTTTGGCTATTGGTAATATTCACTAATCACTTCATGATATATGAAAGTCAAATCAGTAAACTGTAAACTTCAAATTTATACTTGCTATACATCAATTACAAATTGAAAACAAAAAAAAAATTTTGTTTTTGTTTTTTTTTTGGTGACTTCCTTTTAACCTTTCATTTCTTCCATTCTCACTAAGTTTTGTTAGATTTGGTTCTCATTTTCCTTTTACTTGGACTGTGGCCAAACATTCTAACTCATGTCCCTGCATTTAGCCATTCTCTCCTTAAAAGTAACTTAAAATTTCTGTGCAAACTCTAGAGAACAAGCTATTTTTCAGATGTCTTTAACCTCTTAAAACCTGGCTGAAATTCACCTTTTTACCCCATTTAGTATTATTTATCTGAACACACTTTATGTCTACAGCCTGCTACTCATTTTCTTTGCAATACATCCTGTATGTTTTTGTGTCCCTGGTTTTGTTTGTGCTGTTTGTTTCTTCTTCCTGGAATATCCTCCTACAAAATATCTATCTTTCAAAATCCTATACATTCTTCAAAGCATTTTTCATAGATTAATCTTTCAGTGATGCTTGTCCTCACAGTTTCTTTTTTTTTTAATTGAGATGCACTGGTATATAATATTAGGTAATTTTAAGATATATAACGTGTTGATTTAACACATTTCTTTATTGCAGTTTGATTACTACTTTAGTGTCAGCTAACACCTCTTTCATGTCACATAATTATCATTCTTTCCTGTGGTAAGAACAATTAAGACTTAGTCTCCTAGCAACTCTGAAATTTATAATATAGTATTGTTGACTATAATCACTATTGTTGACTATAATCACTATACTTTAGATCTTCAGGACTTATCTACTATTAGGTTGGTAAAAAAAGTAATTGTAGTTTCAGACTGTCCTTTTAAATCATTATAACTAGGCTCAAACACATCTTTATTAGTCAACATAGGAAGCTTTACAATCAACACATTTTTTGCCAACAAGAAATGTTTTGTTTTATTCCTGTAGCATAAAAATCCGTGCTTAAAGATTTGACAAAAAAAGGCTCTTGGGAAGCACTTTCTGCCTCCTGCTGGCTGTGGAAGCATTTTCCCTGCAAAAAATTGTAGAAATGCTTGAAGAAGGAGTAGTCAGTTGGCAAGAAGTCAGGTGAATATAGGGCATGAGGCAAAACTTTGTATCCTGATTCATTCAACTTTCAAAGCGCTTGTTGTGCAACGTGTGGTTGGGTGTTGTCGTGAAGAATTGGGCCCTTTCTGTTGAGCAGTGCTGACTGCAGTTTGCAGTGCATCTCATCCATTTGATAAGCACACTTCTCAGATATAATACTGACCAGTCAACACTGAGTTCTTTGGCAACTTCTCATGTAGTTTTAAGAGGATTGGCTTTGATGATTGCCCTCAGTTGGCCATAGTCCACCTCTGATGGGCAGCCACCATGCCCTTATCTTCAAGGCTCTCATCTCCTTTACAAAACTTCTTGAACCACGACTGCACTGTACTACTCCTGAGCCAAATGTGTTGTTAATGTTGCAAATTGTCTCTGATGCTTTATGACCCGTTTTGAACCTGAATAAGAGAACTACCCAAATTTGCTTTTTGTCTAATATCATTTCCCTAATCTAAAATGAATGTAAAATAAACAAGTAATGTGATTAGCAAAAAATCATAAGTGATGCCGTCTATGGGGTTGCACAGAGTCAGACACGACTGAAGCGACTTAGTAGTAGTAGTATAACATAACCACATTTATTTTTAAATGTATTCCAGTATTAAATGGTACAACGATGTAAAACTGCAATTACTTTTGCACCAACCTTAACAGTTGTGTTTTTAGCCTTAAATGACATTTTCTCAGTCCTCTCCCCACCCAGCTAATTCACTAGTATTCTACTTTCTGAGAGTTCTACTCTTTTAGATCCAAGTATAAGTGAGATCAGACATTTCTGACTTATATCACTTACATCTGACTTGCATAATGCTCTCAAGGTCTACCCATATTGTTGCAAATGGCAAGAGTTCTTTTTCATAGCTGAGTGGTACTCCATTGTGTGTGTGTGACTCCTATCTTCATTATCCCTTCATCTATCAATGGACACTTTGGTTGTTCCAACTTCTTGGCTACTGTGAATAATATAATCAACTTTTATGGGAGTTCAGACATCTCTTTAATATCTTTTTATTTCCTTTGGATATAAACCCAGATGTAGAATTCTCAGTAATATGGCAGTTCCAGTTTAAATTGTTTGAAGAACCTCCAATTGTTTTTTCATATTGGCTGAACATTTCTACCAACAGTGCACAAGGGTTTTTTTTCTCTTCATATTCTCACCAAACTGGTATTGCTTGGTTTTTTGATAATGTTGTTCAGTCACCATGTCCAACATTGCAAGCCCATGGACTAGAGCACACCAGGTTTCCCTGTCCTTCATTTCCACAGAGAGTTTACTCAAATTCATGTTCGCTGAGTGCCATCCAATCATCTCATCCTCACTGCCACCTTCTCCTCCTGGCTTCAATCCTTCTTTCCCAGCAGCAGGGTCTTTTCCAATGAGTTCCCTCTTCAGATCAGAGGGCCAAACCATTGGAGCATCTAACCAGTAGTCAGGGTTGATTTCCTTTAGGATTGATTGATTTGACCTCCTAGATGTCTGAGGGACTCTCAAGAGTGTTCTCCAGCAACACAGTTCGAATGCATCAATTCTTTAGTGCTCAGCCTTTTTATGGTCCCACTCTGACATCTATACGTGACTACTGGAAAAACCATAGCTTTGACTATATGGCTCTTTGCTGGCCAAGTGATGTCTCTACTTTTTAACATGCTCTCTAGGTTTGTCATAGCTTTGATTGTCATTCTAACAGGCGTGAGGGAGAAGGAAATGGCAACCCACTCCAGTATTCTTGCCTAGAGAGTCCCGTGGACAGAGGAGCCTGGTGGGCTGCTGTCCATGGGGTTGCACAGAGTATGACATGACTGAACAATTTAGCATGCATGCATGCATTGGAGAAGGAAATAGCAACCCACTCCAGTATTCTTGCCTAGAGAATCCCGTGGACAGAGGAGCCTGGTGGGCTGCTGTCCATGGGGTTGCACAGAGTATGACATGACTGAACAATTTAGCATGCATGCATGCACTGGAGAAGGAAATAGCAACCCACTCCAGTGTTCTTGCCTGGAGAATCCCAGAGACGGCGGAGCCTGGTGGCTGCCGTCTATGGGGTCACACAGACTCGGACACAACTGAAGTGGCTTAGCAGCAGCAGGTATAAAGTGATGTTTCATTGTCGTTTGATCTGCATTCCCCTGATGATTATAGTTTAGTGATGTTGACCTCTCGGCCATTTGGATGTCACCTTTAGGGAAAAAAAATGTCTGTTTAAGATCGTCTGTCCATGTTGTGATTGAGTTTTTTTGTTTTTATTGAAAAGTTGTCTCTTCCTTCTGTAAATATCCATGTTAAATTCTTGTTAATAGTCTGCCTTAAAAGGATGCTTCTTTTATACATGTCTGGACTGCTATGTCTTAATTTCTTTGTAGAAACATTACTTCTTTATCCCTGTGCTCCTGTGTATATAGGTGCATATATAATAGTGCTTTCACCCTATGAATATATCTAGGTTGAATGAAGAAATGAATGAATGATAAAATACCTCAAACATTTTGAAAATTGTTTTTGAATGCCCTTCTCAGAGTGTATTGATATGCTTCTCTGTTTCACCTTACTTGGTGGTAAGGGGAAAAAAATAAACTTAAGTTGTTCATTGACTGATTACTCTTGATAAAAGAAAAATTTATTTCCCCAAAAAAGCTATAACTATGTGAGGTGACAGAAGTGTTAATTCACTTGATAAGGGAAATCCTTCCATAATGTATATCAATATCAAATTGTCACAAAGTGAAAATGCAAGTCACTCAGTCATGTCTGACTCTTTGCAACGCCATGGGCTGTAGCCTGCCAGGTTCTTCTGTCCATGGAATTCTCCAGGCAAGAATACTGGAGTGGGTAGTTGTTCCCTTCTTCATGGGATCTTCGCAACCCAGATATTGAACCCAGGTCTCCTGCATTGTAGGCTGATTCTTTACTGTCTGAGCCACCAGGGAAGACCAAATTGTCACAATGTACATTTTAAATATCTTACAATATTACTTGTCAATTTTATCTCAAAAAAAGCTAAAATTAAAGAAATAATCATAGATGTGCTATGCTTCCATTCCACTATATTTTTCAATTTATACATAATTTTATTATTTACTTCAATAAATCTTTTCTAAAAGTTTAAATATTTGTAAGGCTCTAAGACTTCTGAAATTTCTTTGATTCAGTTACATTGTTTGTATATCTTGAAGCATCCATGCTATTTGATCCCACACTATGTAGTGCCTTCTGGGTGAGTTTTCATAAAAATTTCAGGAAGCTGCATTTGTATTTTCTCTTTGTAATATAACTGTTTCTCAGATATTTTCCTTTTCATTCATGAGAAACTGTAGCATAACTCTTAATTTAAGTAAAAGCAATAAATATATATGGAAAGAGGTAGAAAACATAATTTTCTTTCTCAAGAAAAAAATATGACTACGAATAATTAAAGATGAATCTCTGTTGGCAGAACAACAGACCTCTTATTCGGCTTGTGGAGGAAGCTTACATATTCTTACTATATATGAGGTCTCCTAAGATGAGTGTGAATTACATCTCATCAAGGGTTACCTCATATCTCCAGTCAAGCACATTTTCCTGAGCCCCCAGCCCTGGTATGGACATACTTTGGTCTGTCTTCTTTCTTAGTTAGAGGAGGTCTACTCATAAGGAAGTCGGAAGCCAAAGATCTGGCTTCTGCCTGCTCGTCTCCTGCAGATACCTGATAAACTGAAGCTGCGTGTCAAGTGTGACACACTCGTAATGAAACTCTACTTTTACTCAGTGTCAAGGATTGGCTTAAAAAGTCTTCTGAGCCGAGAAGATTAAATTACTCTTCAAGGCCAAAGGGCTGTGGTATGAGATTATACCTGATGAAAGGAAGAAATAAATTATTAAGAGGATATGAAGTTAATAAATCTTCCTTTATAAGTAGCACATAAAGTGTCTTATTGCTCAGGCTGAAACATTAATATCAAGTTTTCTTGAAGGGGCACCTGCACTGAACCCAGACCTCTCCATAATGCTAGGAATATGACAGCCCATGTTCACTGGTCTAATATTTAGGTGAAATATTCTTTATAGTGCAGCCTCTTGGTATTTTTTTAATCTGATACTTAATAACTTCAGTGAGTAAAAGAAAAATAACCAGGTGGATTCAAGAGGTTTACAGGTTGTTCTTTAAAGTGTGTACCTACTTTCATGAAAACTGCAATATTTTAAACTAGCTCTTTTTAGGTATCTTGGCTTGTATTGGAAAGAAAATCAAGTCTATGAGATTTCTAACAGCAAGAACATGACCTCGTTGATCATGATTTCTCTAGTCCCTTGCCTGTAATATAGTATGTATGACTAGAAATTTATTAACTAAAGTACGAAAATCAATTCATAGTCAACTTTCAAGTTTCAAAACTTGGACATGCTAGATATTACACAATGTCTCCTAAACTGATTTACATGTCTAAACACAGCTTAAGCTTTCATTTAAACCCACTGATTTGTGTTTCTCTGATAAAGTTACAGAAATACTTCTTCAGCTTTCTATTTTTCCAATGAAATCACAAGAGGTGTGACTTGTTTAAAAAATGAAGAATGTTCTTTGGCATCACTGTTTCTACTCTCCACTTTATTTTATAGATAAACGTGCTGATACCATGGAATCTAAGAGACAATTGACCAAGAGCCCAGTTATGTTTATATAGACTCTAAGAACAGAAAGATGGTATTGCTCCCCACCCAAATTTTGAATCAAGATAAACCACTCTTTAAGCGAACTATACTTAATTAGTTCTGTATTTCTTGTTTTTCTCATAACGACTACTTAAGTGATACAAAACACCTAACCATTTCCCTTATCTATATCTATACCACTTATATCATTGTGAGTATAGCTATATTTATATTGCTTTGATGGCATCCTCACCTTTAGATGGGTTGAATAATCCAGGACCGATATAACTCAAGACAAAAGAAAATAATTCAGATTTAGATACGTACATTCTGTTTTCCTTCCTCCCAAAAAAACCATTCTGTAGTACCAAGAAGAAAACTGAGCATGTAATCTTTAGTCAAAAGCCAAATTTTAAGTCAAATAGTTTAACAACAAAAGAAAGTTAAATATAAAAATGATCTTATCAGTTCCTAAACAATAAATATTGAATGCTTAAAGTTATAATCATGATTGGCAGGTGGCCTTGCCATATTTTGGAATGAAAATATTTCTTTCTACTCAGATAAGATGTGACAATAACTTAGGATCTATCAATTTAAAATATTCGAAAATATTCTATATTTATTACAGTTTGGAAATATTGTGTGCTATGAAAACACTTTGGTTAATCAAAGAGGGACACATATTCTTCCTCTCATTATAAAATAAACACACATGAAATCAAATAATCATTAAGACCTATGTTAACTAAATAAAATCTAAAATAAGTAGCAGGAATGAAAATTAGGTCTAAATTCAACCTCCAATAGGTACTGATTTTCATTGCCTTTTTGATTAAATAGGGTCATTTCCCAGGTGGGGCTGGTAGTAAAGAACCACCTGCCTATGCAGGGGACATGAGACACAGTTTCGATCCCTGGGTTGGGATGATGCCCTGGAGGAGAAAAGGAAACCCACTCCAGTATTCTTGCCTGGAGAATCCTACGGACAGAGAAGCCTGGCGGCCACAGTCCACAGGGGAGCAAAGAACTGGACATGACTGAAGCAACTTAGCATAGCAAAGACAAGATGGAGATTAGTCTAAAAAGTTAATTAACTTTTTTTCTTTCATACTTTTTATGTTATATCGGAGGCTGGCCAGTTAACAATATTGTGACAGGAACAACGGAGTGACTCAGCCAGACACATACATGTGTCCACTGTCCCCAGAACTCCCCTCCCACCCAGGCTGCCACATAACATTGAGCAGAGTTCCCTGTGCCATACACTAGGTCCTTGTTGGTGATCCATTTCAACTACAGCAGAGTGTACATGTCCATCCCAAATCCCTAACTGTCCCTTCCCCTCCACTGCCTGCAACCTAAGTTTGTTTTCTAAGTCTGTGAATCTGTTTCTGTTTTGTAAATAAATTGACTTGCATCATTTCTTTTTAGATTCTGCTTATAAGAGATATCATATGATATTTTTTCTTTCTCTCTCTTACTTCACTCAGTATCATAATCTCTGCGTCCATCCATGTTGCTACAAATGGCATTATTTCATTCTTTTTAACGGCCGAGTAATAATCCATTGTAGGTAGGTACTACATCTTCTTTATCCAGCCTTCTGTTGATGGACATTTAGGTTTCTTCCATGTTTTTGGCCATTGTAAACTGTGCTGCAATGAACACTGGGGTGCGTGTGTCCTTTGGGACCATGTTTTTCCCTGGATATATGCCCAGGGGAGGGATTGCATAGTCAATGTGGTAGCTCTATTGTTAGTTTCTTAAGGAACATCTATACTGTTCTCCATAGTGGCCATACCAATTTACATTCCTCCCATTAGAATAAGAGGGTTCCTTTCTCTCTACACTCTCTCCAGAATTTATTATTTGTGGAATTTTTGATGATAGCCTGGTGTGAGGTGATGCCTCATTGTAGTTTGGATTTTCATCTCTCTAATGATGAGCAATGCTGAACATCTTTCCATGTGCCTCTTGGCCATCTGCATGTTTTCTTTGGAGAAATATCTGTTTAGGTCTTCTGCCCATTTGTTGATTGGGTTGTTTGTTTTGATGATATTAAGCCTCATGAGCTGTGTGTAAATCTTGGAGACTAATCCCTTGTTGGTTACATCATTTGCAAATGTTTTCTCCCAATCTGTGGGTTGTCTTTTCATTTTATTTGTGGTTTTATTTGCTGTGCAAGAAAAGCTTTTGAGTTTAATTAGGTCCCATTTGTTTATTTTTGTTTTTGTTTCCATTATTCTGGGAGATAGCTCAAGAAAGATATTGCTGCAATTTATGTCAGAGTGTTCGGCCTGTGTTTTCCTCTAGGAGTCTTACAGTATCTGGGTCTCACATTTAGGTCTTTAATACATTCTTATTATTTGTGTATGGTGTTAAAAAATGAGCTTATTTTTGTGTATGGTGTTAAAAAATGATCTAATTTCTTTTTTTTTTTTTAACTGGAGCTAACCAGTTTTCCCAGCACCATTTGTTGAAGAGACTGTGTTTCCACCATTGTGTAGTCATGCCCCCTTGTCACAGATTGACTGTAAACGCATAGGTTTATTTCTGGGAAAAGTTCATTAA
>SJYC01083286.1:0-14525 GCA_006408675.1 Madoqua kirkii
TTTTTTTTTCTGTTCTGATGCTAAGCATAAAATAAAATGTAAAAGCCTTTCTGCATAAGGATTTCATCGTCAAGAAATTTCAGAAAGAATTTCTAAAGTCTGGACAATACAGGCATACCTCAGATTATTGCAAGTTCAGTTCCAAACCACCACAATAAAGTGATTAGTACAATAAAGCAAATCATATTTTTTTTTTGGTTTCCCAGGGCATACAAAAGTTATGTTTACACTAGACTGTTACCTATTAAGTGTGTAATAAATAGCATTATGTCTACCAAAGTACACAACTTAAAAATACTGATAAAAAAACGCTAACCATCACCTGAAACTTCAGTAAGTCATAATCAAAGATCACTGGCCACAGACCACCATAACAAATTATAATAATGAAAAAGTTTAAAATATTTTCAGAATTACCAAAATGTGCCAAAGAGATATGAAGTGAGCAAATGCTGTTGAAAAATAAAGCCAATAGACTTCCTTGATGCCAAGTTGCCATAAACCTTCAATTTGTTTAAAACAAAACAAAACCAGTATCTTAAAAGCACAATAAAACAAGGCAGGCTTATATTCTGGTAAACTAGAATATACATCATTAAAAATATGCCAAAGATCCAGTAGTTCCAGCCAATCTAAGGACAGGTTTCTTCCAAAGTATCTGAGAAGCTTTAAAAAGTTAGTTCATGGGCCTCAGTCCTGGACATTCTGAAAATAATCAGTGTAGGACCCAAGGATGTACGTTTTAAGGTTATACAGGATAATTCTTGTGTCTTGGTATGCCCTGAAATGCATGTCATATTTTTTAACTTGACAGAATTAGTCACAAAAAATGTAGAAATGTGTTTTGTTTTTTTTTTTTAAAAAAAAGCTAAATTGCTGCTCACCCATTCCCTCCCCCTCTTCATGCTCACTTTCTTCTTGGTAATCACTTCCTAGGCAACTTCTCAGAATTATTCACTGTTATCATCTCTTAATTTTACTTATGCCACCTGATGCGAAGAACTGACTCATTGGAAAAGACCCTTATGCTGGGAAAGATTGAAGGCAAGAGGAGAAGGGGAAGACAGAGGATGAGATGGTTGGATGGCATTACCAACTCAATGGACATGAGTTTGAGCAAGTTCCGGGAGTTGGTGATAGGGAAGCCTGGCGTGCTGCAGTCCAGGGGTTGCAAAGAGTTGGACATGACTCAGCAACTGATCATCTCTAATTGTACAACACAAGCAGAAGCCAGGTTTTCAGATGAGCTAGATGAAAATGCACCTAGGAAGTATATTCATAGGAGTCTAACTCTCATACTATAGGGTGTCTCAATGTACAATTTCCAGCAGAGACATAGTATCCTCCTGTATTCCATTTGTACAGTTTAGTCTCAGAATGAGAGCTGTTCTTGAATAGGATGAGTTAATAAAAAGTGCATTTCAGTAGATGCAGTCTGGCAGTGACTAGCTGGGTTGACAGAGCTTTCTTGGTGATGAGGATCCTGGGAAAGAGGGCTTGGAGTAGACTGGAAATGCACAGAAGGGAAAAGGGGGAAAAAAAAAAAGGAAGCAGGAGCCTGAAGATGCATGCTTATGAGATGAGGCCAGAGGTTAATGCTGGTTCTGATGGAATCTCTGCATCGTTTCTACAAGAACTTATCTTCTCTGTGTGTGCATGCTAAGCTGCTTCAGTCATGTACAACTCTTTGCAACCCTATGGACCGCAGCCAGCCAGACTCCTCTGTCCATGGGATTCTCCAGCCAAGAATACTGGAGTGGGTTTCCATGTCCTCCTCCAGGGCATCTTCCCGACCCAGGGATCAAATCCATGTCTCTTAAGTCTCCTGCATAGGAAGGTGGGTTCTTGACCACCAGTGCCACCTGGGAATTCTACAAATAAATAAGTTCATGATTACTGTTTATTTGAAAATTCAACTTAATAATGAAAATTTAATAGGTACAGTAGAAAAGCAGACACATATACAACTAATTAAAACACAAGGAAGCAGGTAGTTTTTTTAGGCTGCAATTTTGATGTGTGTGACTGAAGCTTTAATGTAGGAGGAAGTATTTGAGCTGAATGGGTGAAATTTTGACAGCTTGCCTATAGCAGAAGGATGCAAAGCATAGAAATGGAAAAACGGAGTATGTTTTAATAAAAAGGCAAACTAGTTTTACGTGCCAAAAATGAATTGTGGTTTGGTACTTTTCATGATGTGAAAAATAAGACCAGGAAGAGGGCATCGCAGATGAAGCCAAAAGTCTGCATTGCATTCTGTAGGAATGTTGAGTTCAGTGAAATGTTCCGTAAGAATATGACAGGATCAGAACTGTGCTTTAGGAAAATCCGAAAGAGAAGAGGGAGAAGGAAACTATTTCAAAATCAAATGCAACTCTTTGGCTGCTGCTGCTAAGTCACTTCAGTCATGTCTGACTCTGTGCGACCCCATAGACGGCAGCCCACCAGGCTCCCCGGTCCCTGGGATTCTCCAGGCAAGAATACTGGAGTGGGTTGCATTTCCTTCTCCAGCGCGTGAAAGGGAAAAGTGAAGTGAAGTCACTCAGTCGTGTCTGACACTGGCTACACGGGCTTATAACAAATCAGCTGGAAGTCAACCAAGAAACACACGCTATTGTCTGTAAGTGATGGACCAAGGCCACACAGGCCATCACTAAGCTACATTACCTTTCTTGCTTATGTTCTATTAGCACTAAGTTGTTGGGGGAAGAACTCAGTCTTTTAACACATAATACCTAATGACAAACATTCCTTTGTATAAAACAGTTTTTAACTCAATACCTTTCTCTCAACGTCCATCTTCTCCTCCTACCTTCGCCCAGTCCCTGCCCAACACACGAACACACAATATAGATATTTCCAGGGCGTAACACTCTTACCTTCTCTTTCTCTTGTCCTTGTGTAGACCAGAAGACCCCAGAAACCTCTCGGAGGCCAGGAGAGGCCAACAATCCATGCCTGTAGGAACACAGCGATGCCAGAAGCATGAGGTTGTCTGACTGTTTCCATTTCACTCCTTGGGAGGCTGCAACCTGGAACGCTGTGGGAAAGCAGTGCGTACTGCCTGCCGATGCCCAAAGCTTGTTCTGGAAGCCCAGGATCCACACTAGACTGTGAGACACCCTGGAACTGGGTCCAGACGATTCAGTCCGGACTAAGGCACGCCTGGAATAAGCAGAAGTCCGCTCTCCAGAGTGTGGTAAAAGTTTTCATTAGGCTCTGCTGAAATTCCCAGTTGAAACTGAGCATCTAAAGGATTCATGTCAATCTTCCTCTCTTCCCCAAAAGGAACAGGCTCTCAGGGCCTTTCTCACCTTCCCCAGCTACTGCTTGATCCGAGGAGTTTATGGAGTTCAATGAATCTAAACACATCTGTACATATTTTATGATCATAAATGACTGGGAGACAGAAAGGACAGAGACACTATCTGTACAACTGAGGGAACTCCATAAGCCTGTCCCTCAGTGGGTTAGCAATAATCCTCAACCACCTTCCATATGAATTTATCAAGTCAGTTAAACTTTTCTCAATCCTCACAGACTATCTTTCTAAGATTTCTGTGAAGACTGTAAAAGACAGTGAATAAGGAACATAATGTGTTGAAATGATGCATTTTGCACACGTGGTATTTTTGTAGGAATTAGTCCAGACTGCTGTGGACTGATAGGAGAGTCCGTGCTGAGTTCTTTGAATTTTCCTGGAGTGTCTGAAGCTTTCCAACATACAGAGCATTAAACATTTGACTGGGCTGTGGGGTAGTTGTTACCTCTGGGATGGTTCCTTCTGAATCACACCACCAGCTCCTTATAGCATACGATTTACAAGCCCCCACCTCAAGGGCAGTCACCTGATACTTCCTTCCAGACACTCCAGGAGAGGGAAGCGACCTGACTCCAATCCTGCTCACGCCCCTTAGTCTGTGTGTGCGGTTAGCTGGCATTCTCTAAGTCCCTACATGAGAACAGACCTCTATCTATGTTTCAGAGTTGAAGAATCTTGAAAAAGAGAATTTCATATTACCTTGCTTCAGTATCTGGTTTCTTATAGGCACCAGTATGGTAAAAACCAACACAGCATTGTAAAACTTAAAAAAAAAAAGATTATGAAAAAAGAATTTACGTATATATACGTATAGCTGAGTCACTTTGCTGTACACCAGAAACTTCGCATAGCATTGTAAATCAACTGTACTTCAGTGAAATAAATTTTAAGGCAAGAAATAAGTGGCTTAGCACTTGCAGCAATGTGGATGGACCTAGAGACCGTCATACTGAGTGAAGTAAGACAGAGAAGGAGAAATATTGTATAACATCCCTTACATGTGGAATTTTTAAAGAAATGATGCAAATAAGTGTATTTACAAAATAGAGACACACAGACTTAGAGAAGGAACATATGGTTGCCAGCGTGGGAAGGATGATGGGAAGGGGAGGTTGGGAAGTTTGGGATGGACATATACACAATGGTATGTTTAAAATGGATAACCAGCAAGGACCTACTGTACAGCACATGGAACTCTGCTCAGTGTTATGTGGCAGCCTGGATGAAGGTGAGGTTGGGGGAGAACGGATACTTGTGTATGTATGGCTGAGTCCCTTCTCTGTTCACCTGTTACACTGCAAACAATGAACTGTGTCATTAACATTGTTTGTTAATCAGCTATGCCCTAATACAAAATAAAAAGGTCTTCTTTTTAAAAAGAAATGGCTTAGTATTCACACATCATTTATAATTAATCACTGACCAAAACACCTCTTGATGTCTAGCTTGCTTGTCAGGGGCCATAAAATGATGGCAAGAACTTAACTCACAATATAAGGCCCCTCCAACATGTTTTATCCAATCATTAAATTGGTTTTTCCTACTTCTCAGTGTTTTGAAACTGTGCTGCCAAGAAAATTCAGTCATATTCTCAAACAATTTGCAGAACTCCAGATTTTTAAACAGTAGTATATTTCATTTTATAAAATAGCTTTACCGTTTTTGTCTTCTTTAAGAAAGAAAATAAGCTGAAAACTGTGCAAACTCTGTGACTTTTCTTTCCAAGGTGGTAATTGTTATGCCCACAGTCCGAGTCCCCAAAGCTGAGAAAACAAGACATCCATGGCAATGCAAAAGCCAAAAGGGTTTTATTACTAGCTCGAGCTAGGACCACCCGCCACCTCCAGAGCAGTGGAGTGGTGCAAGGGCCCCGAACCCTGAATTACAGCAGTATTTATAGACTTAGAACAAAGACAAGGAGTTGGCAAGGGCAGATTGGTTGCAAGGGGTTCTTGGCATCTATTAATCGGCTAAATTTTGCGCATGCGGGCTCGCTTAAGGGACTTTCGTGTTATCTGGGCTAGCTCTAACCAGGCTATGGGGGATATGCTGACTGGCTGAGTAGGTTTTATTACTAGCTCAAGCTAGGACCACTCGCCACCTCCAGAGCAGTGGAGTGGTGCAAGGGCCCCGAACCCTGAATTACAGCAGTATTTATAGACTTAGAACAAAGACAAGGAGTTGGCAAGGGCAGATTGGTTGCAAGGGGTTCTTGGCATCTATTAATCGGCTAAATTTTGCGCATGCGGGCTCGCTTAAGGGACTTTCGTGTTATCTGGGCTAGCTCTAACCAGGCTATGGGGGATATGCTGACTGGCTGAGTCTCAAGGTCAGGGGGATGATGATCTCAGCTCCTTCTGGGCAGTGACCCAGCTTTTTCTGTGATTGTAGCTCTGGCTACTTTAGTCCTTGAAGCTTGTCGTGGCTTCTGTCAGGTCTCAACAGTAATTTCTTTTATAATAGAATCCATTATAAACAGAGTAACTCACATTTAAGAGCTTTTATAGTTTTTATGTGTAAAGAAAATTTTACACTGTCGATTGTACTGTAAACACATGTACTTGATTTTAAGCCTACTAAAAGTCTCCAGTAATATTAGAAACTAAATAGCTGACTCACATTAATTAGTGTTTCCATAAAGGTTTCTGAGGGAAATAAATACAAGTAAACATAGCACCAAAGGACTGAATTAACAGAGAAAAAAGAAATAATTTTTCATGTTCATATTTGAATATACATCCAATTTGTGATCATAATAAAATAATTAATCATATCAAGGGAACCTACACACATATATTTTACAAACTCTATATACCAGTTTTACTCAATACAGAATTTAGCTGTTTAGAATTAATACCTAGAGCCCATAAATATGAAAGTTATTGACTGCTCTACTGTAGTTTCTACTTTTCCCAATAGTTCTGTGGTCTTCCTAGTATATGAGCTACAAAAGTTGTGGGATTTGATTGCCATTTCCACTGAGTTTCATTAAGCCTAAAAAGCAATTTCTCTCTAAGCATCACAGACAGGCAAAGGAGCAAAGGATGTAATCCCATGAGTACAGTGCAGATGTGGCTGTGGATAACTTGTCTGCCTCTGTGAAGGTCAGACTACCTGATGGAGACCTTTAATCAAAGATACTCACTTCATATGGAGGATCTTCCCAGGGTGAGTTCCCTGTAACTTTCTGTAATGTCTTTAGGTGAAAGGTGAGGCGTCAAGTAGACTTGAAGTTAAATTTGCCAACAGTGCATGAGGCATCTAGAGGATTCTGGACACTCTGTTTTGATATTGCCACTTCTTTGGGAAGAAGAATGTTTTCTCTCAATCTGTAACACTATGTCGCCAAACTATATTTTATAAAACAATTTATATTTCTTTGCAAGCAGATCTATTAAAAATATTTCTTATTGATTTTGTCATTGATGGGTATCTTGTCATATAATAGTGTCTTGGGTTTTGTGTGGTTTGGTTAAACCTTTTTATTCTTTTGTTACTCTTGTTAACTTACTTTAAAACATTTCTATGATTTTTTTCCTATCTAACAGATCTCTTGCTTGCCTTCTCTATATGGTTTCTTTGCAAGACACAATATGTGCCCTTATATTTCTTCTATGTATTTAGTCACCTTTTCCTCTGATACATGAAAATCCCTTTCCATTTACTTTTATCAATACAAATTCTCCACTCCCTTCCATGTTAATATTAACATCCTTCTGAGAAGTTTCCCCCTAGTTAACCATATTATACCACACCCAAAATGCTGCTTTGCCTTGAAGCTCTAAGCAATCAGAATTTTAGAGATCAAGATATTTGAATGTTTCTTCCTGTCATAAATCAGAGCAGTGCTGATATAATCACATGCCTCAAAATTTAAGTGACATAAAATATAGCACAGTTTCTAATTTCCTAGTGTTGGTTAAAGAGACCTAGAGAAACTGTCATACAGAGTAAAGTAAATCAGAAAGAGAAAAGCAAATGTCATATAATATCATTTATATGTGGTATCTGGAACAATGGTACGATTAACTTATTTGCAAAATAGAAATAGAGACACAGATATAGAAAACAAACTTATGGATACCACAGTGGGGAAGACAGGGGTGGGATGAATTAGGAGTTTGGGATTAACATATAGACACTACTATGTATAAAATAGATAACCAATGAGAACCTACTGTGTAGCACAAGAAACTGTACTCAGTGCTCTGTGGTGACCTAACTAAATGGGAAGGAAATCTAAAAACGGCAGGATATGTATATACATATAACTAACTCACTTTGCTATAGCAGAAACTAGCACAAAAGCAACCGTACTCCAACAAAAACTTAAAAAACAAAAAATAAAGATGAAAAATAAATGGTAGTTTCCAAAGTAATCTACAGATTCAATGCAATCCCTATCAAATTACAATGTCATTTTTTTCACATCTAGAAGAAAAAAAAAATCTTAAAATCTGTATGCAAGCACAAAATCCAAAACAGTCTTGGGGGGAAAAAAAAAACAGAGCTGGAGGATTCAGGTCCCTGACTTCAGACTATACTATAAAGCTACAGTAATCAAAACAGTATGATACTGGCACAGAAAGAGAGACTTATAGATCAATGGTCAGGATAGAAAACCAGAAATAAACTCATGCACATATGTTCAATTAATCTACAACAAAGAAGGCAAGACTATACAATGGAGAAAAGACAGTCTCTTTAACACACTGGGAAAACTAGACAGCTACATGTAGAAGAATAAAATTAGAACTTTCTTTAACACCATACACAAAAATAAACTCAAAGTGGATTAAAGTCTTAAATGTGAGACCAGATACTATAAAACTCTTAGAGGAAAACATAGGCAAAACACTCTTTGACATAAATTTATAGCAGTATCTTTTGGGATTCACTTCCTAGAGTAATGAAAATAAAAATAAGCAAATGGAATCTAATTAAACTTAAAAGCTTCTGCACAGCAAAGGAAACCATAAACAAAAAACACTGACAGAATGGGAAAAAATATTTGCAAATGATGTGACAGAGAAGGGATTAATCTCCAAAATTACAAATAGATCATGCAGTTCAATATAAAAAAAAATTTTAAATGGGCAGAAGACCTAACTAGACATTTCTCCAAAAAAGACAAAAAGATGGAAAAAAAGCACATGATATGATGCTCAATGTTGCTAATTACTAGAGAAATGCAAATCAAAACTACACGGAGGTATCATTTTGCACCAGTCATAATGGCCATCAACAAAAAGTCTAAACACTATTGTTAATATTAACTATTATTAATGCTGAAGAGGGTGTGGAGAAAAGGGAACCTTCCTACCCTGTTGGTGTGAATGTAAATCGGTACAGTAACTATGGAGGACAATATGGAAATACCTTAAAAAAAAAATAGAGCTATCATATGATCTAGCAATCCCACTCATGGGCATCTATACAAAGAAAACCATACTTTAAAAGAATACACGCATCCCAATGTTCACTGCCGCACTATTTACAATAGCCAAGACATGGCAGCAACCTGAATGTACATCAACAGATGATGGATAGATATATACATATATACAATGGAAGATTACTTAGCCTTAGAAAAGAGTGAAATAATGCCAACTGCAGCAACAACAATGGACCTAGAGATTATAATAGTAAGTGAAGTAAGCCAAAGACGAATATATGATATCACTTATATATGGAATTTAAACAATGATACAAATGAACTTATTTACAAAACAGAAACTGGCTCACTCACTTAGAAAACAATCTTATGGTGGGTTTAGCTGCTAAGTCCTGTCCAACTCTCACAACCCCACCTGCCAGGCTCCTCTGTCCATGGGATTCTCCAGGCAAGAATACTAGAGTAGGCTGCCATTTCCTTCTCCAGGGGATCTTTCCAATGCAGGAATCGAATCCTGGTCTCCTGAACTGCAGGCAGATTCTTTACCAACTGAGCTACAAGGGAAGTCTCAATCTTATGATTACCAAAGGGGAAAGGTAGGGAAGAGAAAAATTAGGAGGCTGGGATTAACATATGCACACTACTATATGTTAAATAATCAACAAGGACCTACTGTATAGTGCAGGGAACTATACTCATTACTCTATAACAACCTATATGGGAAAAGGATCTGAAAAAGAATAATGTACAACTGAATCACTTTGCAGTACACCTGAAACTAACACATCATAAATCAAACATATTCCAACATAAAAAAAGAGACAAAAGAAAAAAATGGAAAAAATAAATGCTAGTTTACATTTTTAAAAATTCATCAATATTGGTATTTTGGGTAACTTCCTTTTAAAAACAAACCAACAAAATTTACTCATTAGAAAGGGATAATATACAAGCTATTCACTCTGATAAGCATGTAAGCACACATTTATTCCAAATCTTATCTTCAGTTCCAGTTTACTCACAAATTGGATATAAGGTCAGTAGCACACACTTAGGAATAAACCAATCATCAGGAAAAAATGCCCAAAGGAAAAAAACATTTCCTGTAGTGCCCCCCACTTAAAGAGAATTTTTTCTCTCTTTCTAATCCCAGATGTTGTAGATAACATTTATTTCTAAGAAGAGACAGGGTACCTGGAACAGAAAGAAGTAAGAAATAGCCTATATATGGTATATATGGACACACTGTGAAACTGTCAAATTTTGATGATGATGACTTCACAGGGAGAGAATCTCTTTGCCAATAAAAGCAGATATTACCTAAATGACAAGTTCCCTGAAAGTTGTACTTTATATTCATTCAACAGTAATTCCCAAACAGCAGAGCATCTGCTCACACACTTCAAAATGCAACTATTTGCTGGTTGTTTATTTGTCATGGATTTCTAGCTTTCTATGTATGTGTCCGAACATATATAGACACAGCAAAGTAAGGTCGTTATCCTCCAAAGGCTTACAGCTCAGTTACAAAGTCTATACGAATGAGTGTACTGCTTTGACTCACATTTCCCTGAACCTATGGATAAGTGTTAGTAGCGTAGTGAAATCACAATTATTTTGCAGTTGTTTAAAAAGATACATTAACAATGTATCTCTAAGATACAGTTTCTCCCTTATGTTAACATCCTATATAATTATTAATATTTTTGTTTGTTGGTTTCTTGGACTTCCTTAATCACTTTTTACAAAATTTTAAACATACTGTAATTGGTTAGACAACCCAACTTTCAGAAATATTCATCAAATCATCCACGTCAGCATGGCAGGCAGAGACCTCACAACTGAGCTACAAGGGAAGTCTCAATCTTATGATTACCAAAGGGGAAAGGTAGGGAAGAGAAAAATTAGGAGGCTGGGATTAACATATGCACACTACTATATGTTAAATAATCAACAAGGACCTACTGTATAGTGCAGGGAACTATACTCATTACTCTATAACAACCTATATGGGAAAAGGATCTGAAAAAGAATAATGTACAACTGAATCACTTTGCAGTACACCTGAAACTAACACATCATAAATCAAACATATTCCAATATAAAAAAAGAGACAAAAGAAAAAAATGGAAAAAATAAATGCTAGTTTACATTTTTAAAAATTCATCAATATTGGTATTTTGGGTAACTTCCTTTTAAAAACAAACCAACAAAATTTACTCATTAGAAAGGGATAATATACAAGCTATTCACTCTGATAAGCATGTAAGCACACATTTATTCCAAATCTTATCTTCAGTTCCAGTTTACTCACAAATTGGATATAAGGTCAGTAGCACACACTTAGGAATAAACCAATCATCAGGAAAAAATGCCCAAAGGAAAAAAACATTTCCTGTAGTGCCCCCCACTTAAAGAGAATTTTTTGCTCTCTTTCTAATCCCAGATGTTGTAGATAACATTTATTTCTAAGAAGAGACAGGGTACCTGGAACAGAAAGAAGTAAGAAATAGCCTATATATGGTATATATGGACACACTGTGAAACTGTCAAATTTTGATGATGATGACTTCACAGGGAGAGAATCTCTTTGCCAATAAAAGCAGATATTACCTAAATGACAAGTTCCCTGAAAGTTGTACTTTATATTCATTCAACAGTAATTCCCAAACAGCAGAGCATCTGCTCACACACTTCAAAATGCAACTATTTGCTGGTTGTTTATTTGTCATGGATTTCTAGCTTTCTATGTATGTGTCCGTACATACATAGACACAGCAAAGTAAGGTCGTTATCCTCCAAAGGCTTACAGCTCAGTTACAAAGTCTATACGAATGAGTGTACTGCTTTGACTCACATTTCCCTGAACCTATGGATAAGTGTTAGTAGCGTAGTGAAATCACAATTATTTTGCAGTTGTTTAAAAAGATACATTAACAATGTATCTGTAAGATACAGTTTCTCCCTTATGTTAACATCCTATATGATTATTAATATTTTTGTTTGTTGGTTTCTTGGACTTCCTTAATCACTTTTTACAAAATTTTAAACATACTGTAATTGGTTAGACAACCCAACTTTCAGAAATATTCATCAAATCATCCACGTCAGCATGGCAGGCAGAGACCTCATCTGTCTTTGAGTCTTTCTGGCTAAATGTCTTTATTAATGACTCAGCTAAGGGTGGCAATGGAAGGACTGGGACATTTGCAGTTGACACAAACACGGAAGCTCTGAGAAACAAACCAGATGATGGGATCAGTATTCAAAAGTGTCTCAGACTCACAACCTGTCAGATCTAACTAGAAGGAGAAATTAACATGGATAAAATATCTGGCACTTTGGTTCCCAAACATCGATTTCAAGAGTTCAATGTAAAGGAATCGAGACTTGGTAAAATGCACTCTGTGAAGCATTTCGGTTGCATACAAGCTCAAGACTAGGGAACACTGTGATGTGGCTTTCCTAAAACACCGTGAGGGAGGAAGGAGGGATGACACATCTACGACTGTAACACATTCAGTGTACATTCTGAGCATCATACTTGAAGGGTGACATTGAAAAATTTTTTTAATTTAGAGACAGCACTGATGATGGAAAGAGGGCTTAAAATACATTTGTATAAGAAATTTGTAATATTTAATGTTGGACAGGGAACTACAGAAAAAGATGAATATTGTCTTAAAAAATATTTAAAGATCTGTCAGACAGAACAGTAGTAATTCCATTTGGAATTCTAGATCAAGAGGGAGAAGAAGTTCCAGGAATATAGATTTTAATTTGAAAGCAAAGAGCGAGAGAGAGACTTTTAGCTGTGGAATTATGAAATGCACAACCTTGAGAGCTATAATTTTACAAAACTGGAGGAAATCATGCAGAAGCTGATGTCCTCTGAGAAGGAGTAGTTGGGGAAAAAATTCAAGTGTTACTAGTGTTGAGCTAGATAAAATATAAAAAGCAGTCTAACGCTGACATTTTACGGTGCAACAAATCTACTTCATGGCTAAGAGATTTGTCTTTTTCTCTTTGAAATTCCAATAAAAAAAAAGTTGAATCCTTATCCATTATAATAGGATATGAAAATGGGTATAGTGAATAAGGGTCTTAATTTCTAAATCATAAAACAGCACTGTACTTAATGTTGTTAATAAATATGTTGGCAAATACCAGAAAAATCCATAAAACTGGCTTTTGAGCAACAGGACTTGAGGTAGAGTGGGAGGATTTGGTGGTATTAAATAACGTGCAGTTTTTACTATCTAATTTATTCCCACATTTTTTTATAAAAGGAAAAAATACTGCTGAAAATGTCAATTGAGAAAGATAAGTATTTTACTTTTAGATTTCCCCCAAGGTTTTCACTTATTTCAAAATATACTCTCTGGTATTTCGTAGATTTTGTTGATTTTTTTTTCACTTGCTGAGACTTAACTTCAAACAAATCTACAGTGTTTCATGTGGATTCAGAGCTCGGCCACATAAAATGCACTATTTTTATCTCTTTTCAGAACTTGCAGTACTGGGCCAGTGAGGTATTAAAAGCAAAGCACTCAGCAGTCACCTTCACACTATTTTTTTTTAATCTCACTTGTTTTAATCTTATTCTGATTTCCAGGCAATACTGGACAAGTGTGACAAAGTAAAAGTGGGTTTCTTACTTTTTAAACAACTGGTTTCTCTGTTTTAAGTGAAAAGTCAAAAGTAAAGAAAATCTACTAACCAAACTACATCTTGTCTATAATCCTTTCTGCAAAGAAATAATCTCTCATTCTTCTTCTCAGACCATCTCATGACTTCTACCCTATTTTTCCTTGCTACCTCACTTAGTAAAATATGCATTGTTTCTCCTCTGTCATTAATATTAGCTCTGTTTAGAATATATCATAAATAGATGGATGATCAAAAATAAATATTATAGACAAGATGTGTATAAGAGACAGTCACTGTGACTAAATTGAAAATGCATCTCTCTGCTCTCTCTCCTTCCTCGTCCTGTTCCCTTCTCACCTGGGTCACACGCCTTTAGAAAATGTTTGCACTTAAGCCTTTGCTTTACTTCTGGTTTCTGAGGAATTAGGAAGGTACCACTCTTTAGGAGGATGTCAGTACCCACACTGGGTCTATTAATTCCAGTGATCTAAAATTTTGTGACATGCAGGGATCCAGATCACCGCAGGACTCTACTTCAAAGTCTAGAGAGCAGGCTCCATTCAAACCGTACATCACATGTTGCTATCCTCTGTCATTAATATTAGCTCTATTTAGAATATATCATAAATAGATGGATGATCAAAAATAAATATTATAGACAAGATTAGAGACACAGACAGATACAACGTACTCCACTTTGAAATTATTTATCTATTAGAATTACCTAAATTCTAGCATTAGAAATTTATTTTGTGGCTTTAGCAGGTTTCAGGAGAAGGAAATGGCAACCCACTCCAGTATTCTTGCCTAGAGAATCCCGTGGACAGAGAAGCCTGGTGGGCTACTGTCCATGGGGTCGCACAGAGTCGGACACAACTGAAGTGACTTAGCATGCATGCATACATTGGAGAAGGAAATGGAAACCCACTCCAGTATTCTTGCCTGGAGAATTCCAGGAATGGAGGAGCCTGGTTGGCTGCTATCTATGGGGTCTCACAGAGTCGGACAAAACTGAAGCAACTTAGCAGTGGCAGGTTTCAATATTTCAGAGCATTTCATCAAATTTAAGTATCTTTGGGGCTGGCAACAACTTAAGCTTTCATAAATTTAAACCCCAGTGAATACTATTAACTCAACAGCATCAGTGGCTATTAGGCA
>SJYC01083287.1:0-17997 GCA_006408675.1 Madoqua kirkii
AAGGAACTAGCTGGTAACAGGGCCACATAAGCCTGGGATCAGGGTTATCCCAATCAGGACAAAACCCCAACCTCATCATAAAAAAATAAAATATAGGTTGATATCTGTTAGGATGGAAGAAAGCATTTTGAAATTAAGATGGAAAGGTGCCAAACCAAATTTGGCTCACTTCTGCACAAAGATAGCCTTTTACTACCCATAGCAAGAATGGTCCAAGAATGCCCCTCTTCATACCAACATCTAGTATGTTATGACCATGGATAAGATTTCTTTTTTCTACTGACAGACAAATTTTAACAATGGAACTAAGGCTGTAATATCATAATAATAAAGCTAGATATCTATTCAAAGAGATGACACTTTTGACAAAGATACGATGTATTTTTTATCGTCTTCATTATTTTGGGCTTTTCTTAACAGAAATATTTTTTCAGAAGCAAATATGAAACTAATGCCTCCAAAATGAAAAACATAAGATTTTAAAATAAACGAATGTTAAGAGATTCTTGAAGGTGATACTGATTGACAATAAGGAATCTGCTTGTCTGTTTCCTTTATTTACACTCTTAACCATATTATGGAGTTATCCATGTGCTGGAATGTAACTTCAAAAGAAAAGAAGACACATAAGGCAAGCTAGAAAGGAAACACACATTTGTAGATGAATAGACAGCAAAAATAGCGTTTTGACCGGCTGCTGCCATTTGAATTAACCCATTGAAGTGCATGGGGCCACCGCAGTGAGGATGCTGTAATAACACTGATGGCGGCAGAGAAGGGAAAGTGGTACATAATGGGCTCTGTCTCCCTTGGATACTAAAGGAGGATGTGTGAGAGCTTGGGCACAAGCAGCTGCTTCTGGGTCCTCACGAGCAACATGTGATGTACGGTTTGAATGGAGCCTGCTCTCTAGACTTTGAAGTAGAGTCCTGCGGTGATCTGGATCCCTGCATGTCACAAAATTTTAGATCACTGGAATTAACAGACCCAGTGTGGGTACTGACATCCTCCTAAAGAGTGGTACCTTCCTAATTTCTCAGAAACCAGAAGTAAAGCAAAGGCTTAAGTGCAAACATTTTCTAAAGGCGTGTGACCCAGGTGAGAAGGGAACAGGACGAGGAAGGAGAGAGAGCAGAGAGATGCATTTTCAATTTAGTCACAGTGATGGGCAACTGTCTCCCCATTCCATGGGTTCTCCTACAGAGGGATAGGAAATAAGCCTCAAGACTACCTTTCTAAAGAAAAAAATAGGAAACTACCCACTCTCTCCCGTATTCCTTTGTTCAAAAGCTTTCTCCGCTGAGTTAACTTCCTGCACTTCCAGGTGGCATGTTCTGGAGTAGGGCACACAGCATTGCTCTGCATGTGCAAACAGAAAGTCCAGAACAGTGACGGAAAGTAGTGTAAGATTCAGGAGAGGAGTTCACGGGCCACCTGTATAAAGAACACAGAACACCTGGCTGGTCTCAGTGTCTCTCTTCTGGGTTGACTCAAACCATCACCTCCAAGGGCTCTGAGCGCATAATCCCTTCTCTTGTTTGGACCATGATTTCTATAGTCGTCCATTTACTGTTATTCCCAAGAAAACAATCAAGAGAAGGCCATGTTATTCTTTTTGGGTTCCACAGTATTTACCACTGTCCCTACTGTGTAAAGTGTGTTAGTCACTTAGTCGCGTCCAACTCTTTGCGACCCCATGGACTGCAGCCTCACCAGGCTCCTCTGTCCATGGAATTATCTAGGCAGGAATACTGGAGTGGGTTACCATTTCCTTCTCCGGTGTAAAACAATCCTAATTCCTCAAGGTAATCTGGGTCAATTATCTCTCTAAATTATCTCCTTTCCTTGCCTATGAGTACTTTGGCATAAGAAACACAAAGTAATCTGGGGATAGTTCCAACGTCAAATTACATGGAATCCTTTCTATGGAAGCACTTCCCTCCTAGAAACTATTGCCTCTGACCCAGAAAAGCCTCGTGTGGGGGAATGGAAAGCACAGATGATTCTACAAGTGAATTACTTAGACATGACAGTGAGAGAGGACAACCCTACCTCCACTTTGTGTTCTGAGATCTATGCTGTCTGGATATTAAGTTTTAGCACCACATGTTGGCTGGTGGTTCCGTGTCTCTGCAGTGAGCCTCGGACATAAGAGTGGTTTCCTCAGGCTCTCCCTTGGCTGAGCCCTGTACAGCTGTTCCACCTCCCTAGTGGCTCAGCAGTAAAAATAAAAGCCGCCCGCAAAGCAGGAGATGCGGATTCAATCCCTGGCTCAGGAAGAGCTCCTAGAGGGTGGCCTGGCAATCCACACCAGTATTCTCACTGGGATAATCCCACGGACAGAGGAGCCTGGCGGCTACAGTCCATGGTCGCAGAGTCAGACATGGCTGAAGTGACTGAGCGTGTGCACACACACTTGTTTCCTCCCAAAGCACCTCATGGCCGTGCACCCATTCACTTCCTTTACCCTAAAATTAGTTCTTTTCTCCATGTAACATGCAGAACATAGTGATTTTTTTTTCCTTTTTTTATTAGTTGAACATAGAGTGCCTCCTATGAAGTCTTCCTGGGCTGAAGAATAGGCATTGGTGCTAGAGACTCCTGGGCTACTCGTGCATATAATTCTCTTGTGCCCTCTGGGTCCTCACAGACCTCGATCTGAGTCCCTATGACAAGCAGACCCTTGGCTGGGCCACCAGGATCCCTACTTTTTGGGTTCACGCCTTGTGTAATTGTTGAGTGTCAACAGGACCAGTGACTTCATTTCAAGACCCTCAGAAGCCTATATCTGGGCTTGTTAGAGACTCTGTACTGCATTGTCATCTACGTATACATAAGTCTAGCACATTTCTGAGCTGTGTGGCCCAAGGGGCAGAGCAGACTATTACCATTAACCACTGTTTTTCTAGCCCTGACTTAAAACTGGTAACCTTTCACGTTACCTGGTAAGTAACCCTTCTTCCAAAATCCATAGAACTCATCAAGAGCTGGGTGTCTTTCTTAATGACAGAAGATGTGATGTGCAACTTGTACCTCATGGCATGCCCCAGTTTACTGGACCTCTAAATGTCACCAATTTAGCAAACCTGATTCTTCACGAGATTTATCTGCTACTAAGATGCATGCATCTTATCAAAGTCTTTTGGTTATTTGTGCTTCATTTTATGGAGCCTAATTGAGATGAAATCATCACTGTTAGTGAACCAACATGATGTCCTAAATAATATCCAGAAAACCAAGTCATTATATTTTGATAGAGGATACAGTTCAGGAGTAAGTGAGTGAAACTGTACTTCTGTTCTTACCCAGCAAAGACAATTTGACTTTGAACTTCCTTACTGTTCAGCACTGGAAATGCTCTTGAGACACTGACCGAAACGTAGCCCTTCTCCCTTACAAATCCTCCCATCCTCAGCTCCCAGGGTGCTCCTTGCCTCCTAAAACACTTCCTTCGCTTCTTTCTGTTGGGTTCATGAGGTTCTACCTTTAACTTATCTTCACCCCCAAAGACATTATCCTCTTCTTTTAGTTTCATATTGTATGCTTAACACATTAAAATGAGAGTTCAAGTCATTCAAAACAAAGCTTATTTTGCTCTATTGTCTTTCCTTGAGGGCAGGGAAACATTAAATCTTAAACTACTATGAGGAGCTTTTGTAGTATAGTGAAGGAAATTTTAAAAACAAGAAAAATATACATATGGCACATTCATATTCTGTTACTGTTGTTTCAATATTCTCTGAGGAAATATCATTTCTGGTCCGTTTCACAGAATAGAGATGTTTTAGGTTTTGGACTCAGAGAGCCTGAATGTGATTTGGAGCTATTTTACAGAATTCATAATGGCAAGGGAATTTGCACAGTATCCCTGTTGAGTTATTATAAGAATAAATGAAATATATATGGAAATCATATATTACATGGTAGTATTCCAAGAATTATGCTATCAATCCATTCATATATGTGTTCTCATATATATTAGAACTAATTATCAAAGTTACACTGCTGTGTATTTTTATAATAGAAAGACTTTCATAGAAAAAAAAAGACTCATTTAATTCTCAGTTTACCATGAAAGCTGTACAATTTAGTGCTTTAAGTCTTAAAAAAAAAAAACCACCACCTAGTCCACAATGCCTAAAAATGAGATCAAAGAAATATATCCAGTGAAATATACTCCTAGGATAACATCATACAGAGTAAATCTGTCACAATCCAGGCAAAAGCCAAGAACACAGAAACCTTTTGCTGTTTCTAAAACAAGGAAAATTTAATTCTGGGAATTGGTTGCAAGGGTGATGGGGGTGTTCAAGAAGCCAATCAAGTGAGCGTAAAGGAGACAGGGAGATCAGAAACACTTGCAAGGCATTCTTTTCCTTAAGCTAGAGCCTCAGAAAGAAAAGGCATTTTCTAAAGGAAATCAACCTTGAATGTTTATTGGAATGACTGATGCTGAAGTTCCAATACTTCGGCCACCTGATGTGAAGAGCCAACTCATTGGAAAAGACCCTGATGCTGGGAAAGACTGAAGGCAGGAGAAGGGGACGATAGAGGACAAGATGGTTGGATGGCATCACCGGCTCAATGGACGTGAGTTTGAACAAACTCCCGGAGATGGTGAAGGTCAAGGAAGCCTAGAGTGCTGCAGTTCATGGGGTCGCAAAGAGCTGGACACAATGGAGTGACTGACAACAAAAACATCTACAAACTCTAGGGAAAGCGATCATCTGGTGGAGATGGAGGCCACGGTGGATACTTCTGGGGGGAAATCAGGAGGGAATCACAGAAAAATGTAGCCGCTGTTAGAGCATCAGCTTGAGGAAAGAGGAGACAGGGGAAACCTTGCCTTCTTCCCTCCTTCTCACTTCACAGTGGTTGAAACCAGACTGAAGGCAACAGATATGACAGCTAGGGCAACAGAGCCTACAGGGGGACAGTGTGAGAGTAAACATGCTCCCAACCACAGCCAAGGAATGCACAGTAAGCGGCAGTTACCCAGAGGGCGGGCACAGAGCCTCCCCTCCCCGGGACAGAGCAGGCAATGTGTCAGTGTGGAGACAGGGAGGACGTGGACTGAAAACCAATGGTGAGATTCAACTTTGGTTTGTTTATGTTATGATTTCTTTTCCGAGAAATAAATACTTGCTGATACTTCACCCTGTCTTCAATTACAAGGGACATTAAATAACTCACTTCTGTTTGGAAATAGGATCCAGGGCACTAAAAAAAAATAAAAAAAAAAATAAGAAATGCATTTTTAAGCTACTTCTCATGAAAAGTGGTTTGAACCACGGTGCTGTTGTGAGCAAAAACTGGGATGAGACAGTATGTATACATTTTATATATCATAATATATACACATAATGTTTGAGATCATTGCTAATGGTTTATATTTAAGGTGAAAGCCATGACCGAGGTACATATAGGGTATTTTGTTAAACCAGAGTATCCTCTTCAGGACTTCTCCTGAAAGCCTGGTAAGATCAGCCCTTTCCCTTTGACACATAATGAAGGAGCACAGCAATGCCCTTACCGTGTTCAAAGAAACTGGCTGCCCCTATTAAAATAATTAACTCTCACCAGGCTTTGGTGCAACCAGAACCTTTCTAAACTATGCACCAAGTGTTCACACTTTGTGATACACGCCATTATACATTTGTCCAAATTTATAGAATTTACATGAAAAGTGAACCCTAAGGTAAACTAAGGACTTTGTGTGATAATGACTTGTCAATGTAGGTTCACACTTGTTATAAATGTACTCATCCGGAGGGGGATGGTGATGATGGGGATTCTGTGTGTGTTGGGACAAGGAGGTACATGGCAAATCTCTGTACCTCTCCCTCAATTTTGCCACAACCTAAAACTTCTCTGTAAAATACAGTTTTACCAGTCAATCCTAAAGGAGTCAACCCTGAATATTCATTGGAGGGACTAATGTTGAAGTTGAAGCTCCAATATTTTGGCCACCTGATGTTAAGAGCTGACTCATTAGAAAAGACCCTGATGGTGGGGAAAGATTGAAGGCAGGAGGAGAAGGGGACAGCAGAGGATGAGATGACTGGATAGCATAACCAACTAGATGGACATGAGTTGGAGCAAACTCCGGGAGATGGTAAAGGGCAGGGAGGCCTGGTGTGCTATGATCACGGGGTCACAAAGAGCAGGACTCGACTGAGCGACTGGACAACAAAATAAAGTTTCAAAAAGACACACAACAGACAGTGGGTGGATTTCGCAAATCGCAGTTCATCTTGTGGAGACTCACACCACGTACTGCGAAGCATCAACGGTTGTACCCTGGGGACTTTGATGAAATGATCTTCTGGAGTCAGATTCTCAACAATTTGCAGGTGTAAGTTTGCACACCATTGATATTTTCTCTATTTCTACAGAAATGGATTTTTTGAGAGTATTTTAATTAACTTAGTAAAGGTCACTAAAATTAGTAGCGCAATGTGTTATTTGAAAATTAGTAGCGCAATGTGTTATTTGAAAGTTAATGTTAAACCTGGTGCTAGTTTTGCTTGTGATTTATGTGCTGCTGCTTTCTTAGACATACTAGTTCTTTTCATCAGGCAGGAGAAGATCAGAAATTTCTACCCACTGCTTTTTGTCACTGCGCTGAACAAATGTCAACCCTTATTCCCAGAGTCTGTCTTCTCCAGACAGTACTGTTATTGTCTCTCTAGCTTCAGTATGTAAATTCTTCTTACTTGCCTATCAAAAAAAAACACAAGTTATAAGGTAGATTGCATGTTCATTTTACTAAGCACTAAACTGTTTTTTCTTGGGCTGTAAAGAAGGGATGATAATTAACTGCCTTTAAATTTAACACTTGAGAAGTACTCAAGGGGAAGAAAAAAATCAGACTTACATTTTACAAAAAATAATTCTTCTGTTATACGTTCTTGTCTTCTCAGTAGACAGGCCAGAGCAATTTACATTTTCAAAATGTTTGGGAGTTTGGCTTAAATAGCAAAGGTTAGGCAGAAGTCTGTGTCCTTTCTCTTTGTTTTGGTACACTCTGCCCCATGGTAGAATTACAGCCTTAGGGAAAAAATTCAGAGTAAACAGCTGCAATGTAGGGCAAATTCACTGGCGGGTAGAGTAAAATTGCTTTAAGTATGTACCATTCTTATAAATCTACCTTGTCTTTATTAATATCTAGCTGAAAGGATAATAAACTAGACTTTTCTAACTATATAATATATACTGATTTAATTTAAATAATGAAGAAGGGAAAGGCTACCCACTCCAACATCATGGGTCGCAAAGAGAAAGTCGCTAAGTGACTTCACTCAATTTAAATAAAAACTTATGTTTATACTCTTTTTATCCAAATTACACACATGCTACATATACATATATTAATAGATTATATTAGAGCTATGTATCTATTAGTTACAATTTATACTTGATTATTTTATTCATGGATTTATTTTATACAAAGGTGATGTTTCTTCTGAGTTTTAAGTTATAGTCTATGTATACATACAAATATATATACACTATATATACATATAATTATGTATATTAAAGGAAGAAAGTGCAGTCGCTCAGTCGTGTCTGACTCTTTGTGATCCCATGGACTGTAACCTACCAGGCTCCTCTGTCCATGGGATTCTATATATTAATGTATGTACATATTTGTTATTAGTTGCTAACTCATGTTCAATGCTTTTGCAACTCCATGGATTGTAGTCCACCAGGCTCCTCTGTCCATGGGATTTCCCAGGCAAGAATACTGGAGTGGGCTGCCATTTCCTTCTCCAGGGGCTCTTCCCAACCCAGGGACCGAACCTGAATCTTCTGCACTGCCAGGTGGATCCTTTACCATCAGCTACCAGGGAGGCCCTATGTGCATAACTTGAATGTACAGCTGTTGATGGTTCCTTAAGAACAATCCTATTCCCATAGCATGGTAATTTCTTGCTAGAGAGCTAAGCAATAATTAACAGGAGCCGGATTTTCCCCTTTGGACAAAGCAAAACGGGAGCTGCTAGAAGGTGATTCTAAGATGATGATATTCTGAGACATAATAACTAAGGCTTAACAAATACAAAACAGCTCTATAAATGTCTGGTTTAAATGGAGTAAAAAGTGTGAAAGCTCAGGGGAAGAAAAATGAAAAGTTTAACACATGACTGTAATAGTGGTGTGTGGCTACAGCAGGTTAAGAGGGGTGGTAGGAAATGAGGGTGAGGGGCAGCACCATGTTAGACTTTTAAGACAAGACTAGATATAGGTATAATTACAGCTGATTTGCAGTGTTTACAGCAGAATCAACATTTTAAAGCAAGTTTCCTTCATTAAAAAATTAAAAAAAATAGAATGTAGGGGGAAAAAAAAGACTAGAAAGGTTTGTGGATACTAGTCTAATTGCAGTGGGCTGTTCCCTCTGGACTGTTGCAGAGGTACTTCAACATTTTTTTTACTTTATTTTACTTTACAGTACAGTATTGGTTTTGGCATACATTGACATGAATCCACCATGGGTGTACATGAGCTCCCAAATTCTGCATCTTTCTTCTAAGAACATGTTTGTGCTTCGATGTCGCATATTTCCGTTAATGAAATCATCTCCAGTTGTCCAACCTAAAAAAATTTCTCCTCTCTGCCATAATTCTTCCTACCCTAACCCTAACCCAAAAGTCATTGATTGATTCTCATAAATCCCTCATCGTGCCCTCACTTTTCACATCACTGTGGTGGCTTCAGTTTACCACCTGCCTGTCTCTCACGTCACCTCACTTCCCTCTGAAAATACCCACATGCCTCTGGTTTGATTCCCTTGAGTTCATCTTTACAGAGCAGTCATCAGGAAAATCGTCTCCAGTTGTCCAACCTAAAAAAATTTCTCCTCTCTGCCATAATTCTTCCTACCCTAACCCTAACCCAAAAGTCATTGATTGATTCTCATAAATCCCTCATCGTGCCCTCACTTTTCACATCACTGTGGTGGCTTCAGTTTACCACCTGCCTGTCTCTCACGTCACCTCACTTCCCTCTGAAAATACCCACATGCCTCTGGTTTGATTCCCTTGAGTTCATCTTTACAGAGCAGTCATCAGGATCTTTGTTAAACAACGGTCTGTCCTGTCCCTCCTGCATTAAAACCTCCTAATGGTTCACGAGGAACAAATAAGAAAGTCTACACACCCTCGGACATGGAATTCAAGATTCTCTAGGTCTGGCTGTTAACCTACAATTCCAATCTCCAACCTGTCACACAAATTAATTCTCCAACAAAACCAAACCACTGCCAATTTCCTTTATGTTTCCATTGTTTCACGCCTCTTGTCTCTGCGCATGCTGTTTGTGACATTTGGAAGGGCTCATCCCGTTACATCCCCTGCTGTGCCCCTGCAAACTTTATCCTTAGAATCCTAGTGTGGGTGTCAGTATTTGGTGGGGGGGACACTTCTCTCGAACACTGAAGCTTTCTCTCCCACCCCCATCCTGGACACCAAGGTCTTCACCACTGCTTGACCCTTCATCGCCTCTGTGTTTCTGCTGTATTTTGCACAGAAAATAGTTTTAGAACTATGGTTTCCCCTGTTGATACCCTTTATAATGATTTTATACCTGTGCCTCAAGCAATCTGTGATGAGGAGCCTACGGAGCTTGCGCCTGAGCAAAACAACTATCAATCATCATAACAAAATGTTAGACATACAGGGAATTTAAAGACCATTAAGGTGATCCCTTTATATTACAAATAAAGAAACTGATAGCCAGAAGGGTTAAGCAGCCGAGGTCACCTAGGTAGCTTTCTACGGAGCCCATAATGACCTTCAGTCTCCTTCCCACAGACCTCCAGCCGGGGGCACTGTGTACCACTGGGCACTGTTTCCTTCCCCTTCTATTTTTATTCTCATGAATGACATCCTAAATTGACAGCAGATGGCTATCTATGGATTCATTTGTTTTATTTATATTAAGCACTCTGTCACTGTTTGCGAATGTATAAAACAATGAGCTTAAGTTTGTAACTGGCTAATTGATACTGTCTAAGGACGTGTCACTATACAATCACTTATTCCTTCACCCATTAATTTTGTCAAATACTTATTAACTACCTTGAATATGCTAACATTATACTTCGTGTTCAGAATAAATACTTCGTCGTGTTCAGACGAAGAAAGACTATGGTCTTTGCAATCCACAAAATCACAGGGAAAACACACACATATACACACCAAATCAGAATATTAAAGCAAAGTCTGTGCTGTGCTCCAACGCTTAAGTCTTTGTGACTTAAGTCCCACTCTTTGTGACCCCATGGACTGTAGCCCTCCTCTGCCCATGGGATTTTCCAGGAGTGAGTTGCCATTTGCTTCTCCAGGGGATCTTCCTGACCCAGGGGCTGAACACATATCTCCTGCCTTAGCAGGAAGACTCTATCTGAGCCACCTGGGTAGCCCACGGAAGCACCATTTAAAAAACACGAATAAACCAAAAAGTGCACAGTTTTGCTAGGAAAGCATCACCAAGTTTTTTAGAGAAAACTGCCTTTGAGCTATACATTTATTCATTCACTGCCAAGCACTAAGCTTGTTAACAACATTTAAAAAAAGAAGACCAAAGGATAAATCATCAAATGCTCAGTGTTATTTTTAGTGACAGCCAGAATTAATCCCACTGATAACACTAGGTGGTTTGTCATACTATGAAATTAGTCAGTGATATTCCTATACCCATAAAAGTTTGAATTTTCATTTTAAAATTTTAAGTTGTGTTAGCCTAGTCCTGAGTGTTTCAGCTTTAAAGTTTAATTTTTCTTTCTGCGATCCCTGAAATTGGAATAAGTACAGAATTCATTTCATATCTAATTCCTCCCCTGTACTGATACGAACATCCTGATTTTGCTTGATGCAGAATGTTACTGTGATGAGGGTATATAAAGAATGGTTTGGCAAACTAGAATAAAACAAATTGTCTTCTGCTTTTATTTGTGTGTTGTGTGTTAGTCACTAAGCCAGTTCCAATGCTATGCGACCCCATAGACTTTAGCCCACCAGGTTCCTCTGTCCATAGGATTTCCCAGGCAAGAATACTGGAGTGGCTTGCCATTTCCTTCTCCAGGGGGTCTTCCCAACCCAGAGTCAAACTGGGGTCTCCTGCATTGCAGGTAGATTCTTTACCATCGGAGCCACCCATAATCTGCTTTTAGAAGGAGACTCGATCCTATTTCACAGTTTAACAAAATGTTAGTCACTAAGCCCGTTCCAATGCTATGCGACCCCATAGACTTTAGCCCACCAGGTTCCTCTGTCCATAGGATTTCCCAGGCAAGAATACTGGAGTGGCTTGCCATTTCCTTCTCCAGGGGGTCTTCCCAACCCAGAGTCAAACTGGGGTCTCCTGCATTGCAGGTAGATTCTTTACCATCGGAGCCACCCATAATCTGCTTTTAGAAGGAGACTCGATCCTATTTCACAGTTTAACAAATCTTAACAACCTTTTATTTCATTTGGTTTTTCATATTTGTTTGCTTGGTCTGTATATAAAGGTAAACACGTGCGTGAACAAACCCACTCTTACTGTATATCTTAGTCATCCAACCCAGTGAAACCTGGAAGTCTTTAGACATGACTTTTGAATGTTGCCAGCTTGATTTACAACTATAAAAATTACTAGTGTTTTACATAAACATCACAAAACTCTAGCCATGCATTTTTAATTCATCTTATTTATGGAGATCCTCATCACTTTTCAACAGTTTTCAACCATCAGTTTAAAATTTTAAACAAATCTCTCTTATTAATACTCTAGAAGGAAAGATTCTGTAGGATTTTTTTCTCTTTTGACTTGAAGAGTACTTTATAAAAGTATAATACATTAACAAATCTAGACACTAAACTTTTATGTGAATATATATATGATTAATATGCAAATAGGAAAGTATAATCACTAAGCAAATAATTCATATCTATACACATATATATGCATATATATGATACATGCATATATAAATATCTCATATACTTTAAAAATAATATATTGTAGACTTGCTTTATTAGTTTTGCTGTTATTGAATGAATGTCTCAGAATGTCCTCACATATCAGTTATTTATATGAAGATAATGAAACTACATGACTTACCCAAGGTCACAAAGCTGGGTTGTTTACCGAACTGGGTTGTCATAAAACAACATTTAGTCAGTGTTATAGATTGTTTTTATATATGCAAATTTACTCTTAGACATGATCTTTTATCTTGTGATTAAACTTTCAAAGGGCATTTTTGACATTCACATTAGCTTAGTTCAAGTGGAAATTAATTTCCTCTTGACAAGTGTTGTGAGTTTCAAAATATCCCCCATGCACACACGTTGCTGAAAAGGTTATTTGTCTTACAAATGTTCATGGCAGAGATATCTAAGCTTTTATTATGCAGACAGATCTTCATATACACAGCACTCTTTATAAGTTGATGAGATCAGTTTTCGGTAGTGACTTTTGGAAACTAGTCTCCAAAGAGAGGTGGCAGAGACCATGGTTTTGGAGTTGAACTCTTCAGACCCAAACCAGCTCTAATGAATCTGATTCTTAAAGTTTTGTTTCTCCACTTTGGTGGCATTTTTATGCTACCTGAGCCATGTTAATTTTAAACAAAATGCCTTTAGTATAACAGGAAGTATTGTTTATGCTTTGTTAATTCCATATGATATCTTGCTGTTCCCTTTCCTCTTGTGTGCCTAGATAATGGCTATTATAATCAGTCTTCTAAGATGCCTTGTTTTTTGTTTTTATTAGAATAAACAGGGTGATAATCTTGAGACTTCCACTGAGAGAAGTTCTTAAAACTTCAGGGTTTTAAAAGTTCAAAATGACAGCATGAGAAAATAAAAAGAAAGTAAAAGGATAATTGTTGATAAATAAATAATATGTGTACGTGGGCTTCTGAGGTGGCTCAGTGGCAAAGAATCCACCTGCCAAAGCCGGAGACGTGGGTTTGATCCCAGGGTCGGGAAGATCCCCTGGAGCACAAAACGGCAACCCACTCCAGTATTCTTGCCTGTGGACAGAGAAGCGTGGGGGCTACAGTCCAGGGGGGTTGCATAGAGTCAGGGACAACTGAGCAAGCACGCACGCATGTGTGCAAACACAAGTGTTGATAGATATAGTCTGCTATTACTGAACCATCATTTCCAAGCCTGGGATGTATTTTCAAAAGAAAATAGAAATGTATGAACCGAATTTTATTTATATAACATTTTTAAAGGGTTTTCAAAATATATATATATTAACTAGCAGCACCAACTATATATAGTAACCAACAAGAAGTACACGCATGTGTGCAAACACAAGTGTTGATAGATATAGTCTGCTATTACTGAACCATCATTTCCAAGCCTGGGATGTATTTTCAAAAGAAAATAGAAATGTATGAACCGAATTTTATTTATATAACATTTTTAAAGGGTTTTCAAAATATATATATATTAACTAGCAGCACCAACTATATATAGTAACCAACAAGAAGTACAGCTCTTGTAAAGTTTTCACAAGAGAAATACTTCAAGTCATCAGCTTCGGTGCAGGCATGGCAGGAGATGGAGTTTCACAGCAGATGCTGATCTCAAGTTTAATATGTTGAATTCAGGTGCATAAAGACACAAAGATGCCCAGTGATGCTGGTGCGTGCATGCCCACCCACTCAGTTGTGTCCAACTTTTTGCCGCCCCTGGACCGCAGCCTGCCAGGCTTCTCCGTCCATGGAACCTCCAGGCAAGAATACAGGAGTGGGTTTCCATGCCGTTCTCAAGGGGATCTTTCCTGACCCAGGGAATGAACTCCATGTCTCATAGGTCTCCTGTGTTGTCAAGCAGGTTCTTTACCAGTAGCACCGCTTGGGAAGCCCAGTGACACTGGTATCTATTAGAATAAATCTCAAGTGGAAAATCCTGGGTGAAAATTATAACATAGGTAGATATATAGATAGAGATAAATACATACATACATATATAGACATATTTTTACATCTAAATCTATATGTATCTCTAATAGATGTTTTCCCTGTAATTTCCATTTGGTTCCTTAGATTGCTGCTGTTCGGTCATTCAGTTGTGTCCGACTCTTTGCGATCCAATGGTCCGTACCACGGCAGGTGCCCCAGTCCGTCACTATCTTCCAGAGTCAGGTCAAACTCATGTCATTACAGTTTTTCTATAAAGATGTATGTGTTTATTCATTATAGGTACTTTTTTTCTTTTTTAGAGCAGAGGCTAGTAACTACAATCACTTTTACAACCTTGCCTGCCAATTCCATACGGATCATCTCAGAGTTGAACCTCCACTGATAGCCTGTTGCTGTAACAGCCAGACTGAGATATAATTCACATAGCATATAATTTACTCACTTAATGTGTTTATTTCAGTATATCTTCCAGAGTCAGGTCAAACTCATGTCATTACAGTTTTTCTGTAAAGATGTATGTGTTTATTCATTATAGGTACTTTTTTTCTTTTTTAGAGCAGAGGCTAGTAACTACAATCACTTTTACAACCTTGCCTGCCAATTCCATACGGATCATCTCAGAGTTGAACCTCCACTGATAAGAGATATAATTCACATAGCATATAATTTACTCATTTAATGTGTTTATTTCAGTGGGTTTTAGTATAGCACAGAAGTGTGTACTGATTGCCTTTTGAGTATTAGTCACATTTTAATGTTTCTTTGTATATCCAGTAACATGAGATTATATCCAGCATTGGGAACAACACTTAGAGAGACTCTAGATTCTGATATTCTCTCTCGATTTTTCATCTGTATATACACACACGTGTGTGTGTGTATATACAAACATATATATACACATGTATGTATGTATGTATATATACATATATATATATATATATATATGTAGGGTTTCCCTGGTGGCTCAGCAGTAAAGAATCCACCTGCCAATGCAGGAGACATGGGTTGGATCCCTAGGTCTGAAAGATCCCCTGGAGTAGGATCCTTGGGTTGGGAAGATCCCCTGAAGAAGGAAATGGCAACCTCTTCCAGGATTCTTGCTTAGGAAATCTCATGGACAGAGAAGCCTGGTGGGCTACAGTCCATAGGGCTACAAAGAGTTGGACACGACTTAGGGTCTAAACAACAAAAAATATATATACATATATAGATATGACGACAGTGATGGGACAGTTAAATCCAGAGAATGGACGCACAAGTCAGCAAGGGAAGAGGGCACACCTGGGCAACATCAATGTGAACAGAGTAGTCTACAAAGAAGATAGGAAAGAAACTGAGATCAAGTAGAAGTTTGGCTCAGACGGTAAAGCATCTGCCTACAAGCCGAGAGACCCGGGTTCGATCTCTGGGTTGGGATGATCCTCTGGAGCAGGAAATGGCAATCCACTCCAGTACTCTTGCCTGGAAAATCCCATGGATGGAGGAGCCTGGTAGGCTACAGTCTGTGGGCTCGCAAAGAGTCAGACACGGCTGAGCGACTTCACTTTCACTTATCACAGAAGCCAGATGAGTTTTTATAACTTAGAAATGTATTGATGTATTTAAAATGTTTAACTTCTAAGTATGGGATAACCAGATATATACCACTATATATAAAATAGACACAATAATTTATCATATAGTACAGGGAATTCAATATCATGCAATAACCTAGAATGGAATAGTATCTGAAAAAAATATATAACTGAATCACTTCACTGTTTACCTGAAACTAACATTAATAAACTAATATTATAATATTGTAAGTCAACTATACTCCAAAAAAAATCTTTATCTTCTAAATTCTATCAAAAAGATTTTTTTATCTCCAATTCACTATAAATATGTTTAACAAAACATTCCTGTATACATACTAATCTTTCTAGACATTAAAAAAAAATTTTACTGGAGTATAACTGCTTTACAATGTTGTGTCCACCTCACACTGGTCAGAATGGCCATCATCATAAAATCTACAACCAATAAATGCTGGAGAAGGTGTGGAAAAAAGGGAACCCTCTTGCACTGTTGGTGGGAATGTAAATTAATACAGTGACTATGGAGAACAGTATGGAGGTTACTTTAAAAACTAAAAACAGATTTTTTTTTTAATTGCAGTGTTAAAGGGGAAAAAAACCTCTTGCTTAAAAAAATAATTCCATGACTAGTAAATCCAGATTACCACTTTGCTGGGGGAGGAGGTGAAAAAGTGTGGGAACTGTTTTGTGATGTCTTTACCTTTTACCCTTCACACATGTGAATTTAGCAATTTATGAGGCTGCATTTTTTCAGGGTTAGAGCAAAGTAGTTCTTTAGCACATTATCATTTCATGATTATGTATACAGACTTGGATTTAACTCCCTTTCTGGAAATATATGTCACTAGGAACGTGAGTTTATCACTTTGAAATTTGTTATGGAATTTCGTTACAATCACTTTGAAATCCTTGTCATAAAACATTATACTGGTGCTACTTATTTTAAACTGTTTTTACAGCTATTTTTTATAAACAGAAACTGAAAGTCTCTTTATCTTTAAGTAATTAAATAAAGTGCTGCAAATGAGAAGAGATGTTTAAACCCAACAAATAAAAAGTCTTTCTGGGGTAAGTCAGTTGCTCTTCTGGTTAAATAAGAGCTGTTGGCTTTATTGTTATTAATGAGAATGTTATCAGCTTAGATCTTGAAGCTTGATTCTAAATATGTTTTCAGAAAAAAATATATGTTTTCTTCTATAATTTATTTGAATGAATTAATCACTGTAAAAAGAAAACTAGTATTTATGTAATAAGCTATAATCATGAGCTTCTACTATTTATAAAGCACTTCTGTGATTTTTTTCAAGTATTTAAAGAATAAAATACCAAATTTCATAATAAACACAGAAATGTTGAAGTAATATTTATATTATGGTATAAAAAATCTGAGATTGATGATAGACAGATATAGATAAAACGGTATCAGTCAGCAGATGAGAGAACCTATTTCAGAAGCTAATAACTTCCCTACCACACTGTTATAACTGAATATTGGTATTAAATGTTAGCCGCTCAGTCATCTCTGACTATTTGCAACTCCATAGACTGTAACCCGCTAGGCTCCTCTGTCCATGGGACTCTCCAGGCAAGAATACTGGAGTGGGTTGCCATTTCCTTCGCCTGAGAATCTTCCCAACTCAGGGATCGAATCCAGCTCTCCTGCACTGCAGGCAGATTCTTTACCATCTAAGCCACCAAGTGGTATTAAAGAGAAGAGTTAAACCTGATCATTATCCTCAATTTTATGCTTTCTAACTTTATTGAGATATAACTTTTGACATACAATATTGTGTAAGGTTATGAGGTACAATATGATTATTTCATACACGTATATATGTGAATGAGGTTAGTTAGCACATCCATCACTTCACATAGTTACCATTTGCTTTTGTGGTAAGAACATTTAAGTTCTACCCTCACTTTACCATCTAAGCCACCAAGTGGTATTAAAGAGAAGAGTTAAACCTGATCATTATCCTCAATTTTATGCTTTCTAACTTTATTGAGATATAACTTTTGACATACAATATTGTGTAAGGTTATGAGGTACAATATGATTATTTCATACACGTATATATGTGAATGAGGTTAGTTAGCACATCCATCACTTCACATAGTTACCATTTGCTTTTGTGGTAAGAACATTTAAGTTCTACCCTCTTAGAAACTTTCAAATGTATAACACAGTATTGTTAGCTATAATCACCATTAAGTTGGTGGAAAGGAAAGTCTGCTTTATCTCAGAAGCCAGCAACGGGGGACAAGGTGGGGTGTTGAGATTCCTGTCCAAAAGCCTACACCCCCTCCTCCCACCCTGACCCTGACAACCAGTGGACAAGAACTTAAAAGACAAAAGCTTAACAGCTTTTATAGATGGAGGGAGGGGGCTACATACAGAAACAGCAGTCATCTTGAAATTGGTCATCAGTGATCTAACCAACATCACGTTGATTGTTTTAAATACAGTTAGCTTTCAGTTGCAGGGTCAGC
>SJYC01083291.1:0-10898 GCA_006408675.1 Madoqua kirkii
CTGAACTCTGCACTTTGTTTTATTTTATTATTTTTGTTGTTGCCTAACCATATTTTTTGGATTATTGTATTATTCTTTGAGATCTTTTTAATAGAGATAATCAGACTACTGGTTTTTTAAAAAAATTCTTGACAACATTTTACAATTTTTATTAGCTCCATGGCAACATTCTTTTCTTGAATGCTCTTTGCCTAATATTTGTTTTTTGTTTTGTTTTGTTTTGTTTTGCTTGTTGGTTGTTTATTTTTCTTTTACATCTTCAGTTCCTCCTTTTATATCTTATCTTTGTCCAGATACATGGTTACATTTTGGACAAATTAAATGCAGGCAATTTGTATCAAAAAAGAGGTAGTATTTTTTTCATATTAAGAAGATTTTTCCTTCTCACAGTTTACGTGTGTGTGAGTGAGTTCTTTATGTTTCTACTCACAATTTGCACTGAAGGGCAGCTGGCAACATAATCTCCTTCATCCATTATCTTAACTACCTCACTGCTTTTTGTTAATATCACTTTGCCTGTTTGATTTCTCATTCATCCCTATTTCTACTGTGCAGAACCAAATAAAGTCTAGAGAAACTATCCTTTGCCAGTTTTTTACTGTAGTCGAGTTTTGCAAACAGGAGTGTGGGTAGGTTTTATACCACTAGGTGTACCACACTCCATGGAATAGTTTGCTCTGCATATTTTTTTGGGGGGGGATCTGCATTCATGGGCTTATGCTGTCTGCATCTTCCTTCATATGTTTGACTTTCATTACTCTTGGAAGTTTTTCCTTCTATTTTGTCTGTTGAGGCTTCAAAAATGTCTTTTTTTTCTTTTGTTTAACATATGCTTTATATTGTTCTTTTCATTTTTTATCTTAGTTTTTGGGTAACTTTTGAAATAAGCAGGTAGAGGCACTGAAATTTTGTCTACTGCATTAAATCTGAAAGTGTCTCAACTGGGAATTATGTATGTCTACGAGCTTCTCATAGATGTATATTACTTCTTTTTTATTGACTGTAATTCTGATATTCTAAGAATTCCTATGCACATAAATTAAATAAGTTGCAATTTTAGCATTAGGCTAAATACATATTTTGTGGAGTCTGATGTAAAAATGTAGGGTCCCTTGCTTAAAAAAACAGGACAAATACTTTTGCGTGTTGTCTCTTTCAACCTGTCCTGGTGATTTTAAATTGGCATTTAATAGTGTGGTGCCTCGAATACTGTGACTCTCAAGAGATGAGCACAAACTCTTCCAGGTACCTTGTGTCTTAATGAGCAGAGCACATGCACCCAAACTTAACCCTCTCATGCCTAGGCTGCTTTCAAGTGCAAAGAGTGACAGCAGTTGCCATATAGGGCAGGCAAGCCAGCAATGGTAGAGCTATCCTGTGTAACTGGGGTGACAAAACCAGAAATGGGTTGAGACTTCAGCCTGAGCAACATGTTCCTTGTGCCATCAGACTTCAGTTATGGAATGTAAACTCAAAGATCAAATTAGTAAGAGTTTCAGAGGTCCCTTCCAGCATGAGGGATGTCCTGTGTGACTCTTCTGCTAATACTTGGAGTTAGCCCTGAATTTGTAAAGATATTTTCAGTAAAGGCACAATATGAAATTTTGCTAAATCTCATGGGCATTAGCACTAACTATTAGCCATTGCTAATTCACCAAAACTCTACTAGGTAATTTATGTTTTAAAGAACCCTTTCCTTTTACTCCTGTTCCCTAGTTATTCTCCTATACCTTTTTTTTCCCTGTCATTTTTGCTTTATTGAAAACCCCGGTATGTACTAAGCATATTCAAACTCCTATATCTAAGAAATCCATAGGCATATAAATTAACTACTATCCAAACCCCAAACTTATACAGAAGTGAACTCAAGATAGATTATAGATCTAAATGTGAAACATAGATCTACAAAAAAACACAAAAATTTAGAAGACCACAGAGGAGAAAATCTTCATGACCTATGGTTAGATTTGTTCATACATGTAACAACAAAGGCACAGTCCAGCAAAGCAAAAACAACAAATATAGTAGACATCAAAAAAATTGGCTTCACATATGACCCTGTTGGAAGGATAAAATGCAAGCTATAAACTTGAAGGAAATATTTGCAAACTGCAAATCTGACAAAAGACTTGTATCTATAGTATATATTTTTAAAACCTCTAAACTCAACAAAAGAGAATGAACAATCCAACTAGAAAATGGGCAAAAGCATGAAGAGACGTTTCACTGCAGGAAATATATTGATGAAAAATAAGATGCTTAATATCATTAGCTATTACAGAAATACAAATTAAACCACAATGTGATATGACTATACACTCAGCAAAACAGCTAGAATAAAAAGAAAAAGTGACCATACAAAGTGGTGGCAAGGATGTGAGAAACTAGGTCTTGCATATTACTGGTGGGAGTGTAAAATGGTAAAACCATGCAGAAAAATTATACATACACACACACACACATATATATATATATATATATATATATATGAAAAACTAAACTTGCAACTAAAATACAATCCAGTTATTATACTCCTGGACATTTATCACATAGAAATAAAAACTAATGCCTGCAAAAAATCCTATGTACTTTTGTTCATAACAGCCCTAATTGGTGTAGCTCCAAATTGGAAGCAAACCAAATGTCTTTCAACTGGTGAATACATAAACAAATGACACATCTGTACGATAAAATTCTGTTCTGCTATGAAAAAGAACAAATTATTGGTGCAAGCAACACCTTGAACTGTTCTCAAGGGCATTAGGTGAGGGGAAAAAGCCCATCCTAAATGTTATAATGCTGTATTACCCCCATTTACACAGCATTTTTAAATGGTACAGTTAAAAAGATGGGAAACAAACTAGTTGTAGCAAGGTGTTAGAGTAGGGAAAGGGTATAACCATTTAGGGATGGATATATTAGTCAAGGTTCTCCAGAGAAACATAACCAAATGGAAACACACACAAGTGTGTATGTTCAGATATGTATATGTGGATGCATATGTAAAGGCTTCTCAGGTGGCTCAGATGGTAAAGAATCTGCCTGCCAATGTAGGAGACCTGGGTTCGATCCCTGCAGGAAGAAATGGCAACCCACTCCAGTATTCTTGACTGAGAAATACCATGGACAGTGGAGCCTGATGAGCTATAGTCCATGGGGTCACAAAGAATCAGACATAACTGAGCACACATGCATGCATGCATGTATATATACACATAAATAACAATATTTATTATAAGGAATTGCAATTATGGAAGCTAAGTCTCATGATCTTCCTTCTGAAACTTGGAGACCTAGGCAATGGCACCCCACTCCAGCACTCTTGCCTGGAAAATCCCATGGATGGAGGAGCCTAGTAGGCTGCAGTCCATGGGGTCACTGAGATTTGGGCATGACTCAGTGACTTCACTTTCACTTTTCACTTTGATGCATTGGAGAAGGAAATGGCAACACTCTCCAGTGTTCTTGCCTAGAGCATCCCAGAGATGGGAGAGCCTGGTGGGCTGCCGTCTATGGGGTTGCACGAAGTCGGCCATGACTGAAGCAACTTAGTAGCAGCAGCAGCAGGAAGGCCAGTTATGTAATTCCAGCTGGAGTCTGAAAGCCTGAGAACTGTGTGAATATACAGTGTAAATCCCAGTCCAAGGGCAGAAGAAGACCAGTGTCCAAGCTGAGGAAGGCCAGAAGGAAGGATCCTGTTTTCTTCAGGATTTTGTTCTATTCAGGCTTTCAGTGGATTGCTTAATACCCACCCAGACTGGGGAAGGCAGTGCTCTCATTCTACAGATTCAGATGTTATCTCTTCCAGAAACATACAGATCCAGAAATAATGCCTAACCAGATAGCTGGGCACCCCATGATGCAGTCACGTTAACACATACAATTAATGCAGAAGACAGGAAACGAAAGAGCAGATCACAGTCAATGTTAAGTTAGCTAGCTAGTCTCCCCCCCACCCCCATGCCTCTTTGTTCTCTTTTGTAAAATGGGTCCACAAATAATCCATATTTCACAGGTTCATTATGAGGAGTTCAAGAGAAAATATATGAAATGGTTCTGAAAAACAGTAGTGTTCAGTAAGTGATAATGTTTATTATTCTTATATCAGTCATGATCAGTCATCTCCCAGAGCCTCATCTCTGGACTTGTGTTCAAACCAACCTGAGTAGGTCCTCTTTTTGCTATGAAGAACATATTTTGGTTCAGTTAAGTTGCTCAGTCATGTCCAACTCTGTAACCCCATGGACTGCAGTGCACCAGGCTTTCCTGTCCATCACCAATTCCCAGAGCTTGCTCAAACTCATGTCCATTGAGTCAGTGATGCCATCCAACCATCCCATCCTCTGTTGTCCCCTTCTCCTCCTGCCTTTAATCTTTCCCAGCATCAGGGACTTTTCCAATGAGTCAGTTCTTCACATCAGGTGGCCAAAATGTTGGAGTTTCAGCTTCAGCATAAGTCCTTCCAATGAATATTCAGGAATGTTTTCCTTTAGGATGGACTGGTTGGATCTCCTTGCAGTCCAAGGGACTCTCAAGAGTATTCTTCAACACCATAGTTAAGAAGCATCAATCTTTCAGTGCTCACCTTTCTTTATAGCCCAACTCTCACATCCATACGTGACTACTGGAAAAACAATAGCTTTGACTAAATGGAACTTTGTTGGCAAAGTAATGTCTCTGCTTTTTCATATGCTGTCTAGGTTGGTCATAGCTTTTCTCCCAATAAGCAAAAGTTCTTCACATCAGGTGGCCAAAATGTTGGAGTTTCAGCTTCAGCATAAGTCCTTCCAATGAATATTCAGGAATGTTTTCCTTTAGGATGGACTGGTTGGATCTCCTTGCAGTCCAAGGGACTCTCAAGAGTATTCTTCAACACCATAGTTAAGAAGCATCAATCTTTCAGTGCTCACCTTTCTTTATAGCCCAACTCTCACATCCATACGTGACTACTGGAAAAACAATAGCTTTGACTAAATGGAACTTTGTTGGCAAAGTAATGTCTCTGCTTTTTCATATGCTGTCTAGGTTGGTCATAGCTTTTCTCCCAATAATAAAACATGTTCTATGTTTTATTAGATCTGGAAAAAAAAATATCTCCCATCTTTGTCAGGTCAAAAGCATTCCTATCGATTCTGAGCACAACTCTAAATTTTCCAAGGCAGAGAATCTGGAAAGGAAAACAGTTTACAGGAGGCCCTAAGTAGAGGAGTAGACAGTGGATCACAGTGGTAGAGAGCACAAGCATCAAAATCAGGTTCATCCCTTCACTAACTCTGTGATGCTGGATAAGTGACCATTTTTCTAAGCCTAAGTTTCTTCATCCATAGAATAAAGACCATAATGATGTTTACCTCATAAGGCTGTTGGAAGCAGGTCTAGTTCCATCTCTTTCCCAGCAACCCTTTTGGCAGAAGAAATTTTAATTGATCCCAATTCAGTCTCTCCCTAGTCAGAAACACTCTCCTGCATCAAAGGTAACATCTATTAATACTACACTGTTTTTTTTTTCTTTCATCCCTTTGGTCCTAAAATCATATTCATTGGTCAGATTTATGAAATGCTTTAGCATCTAACAGGCACCTGTTGCTTAGTAAGTGTTTTGTAAATATCAGTTGGCTAACTGCTAATGGATTACAAAGGATGAGTACATTTATAGCATAACTGAAGGTTCATATGGAGTGTGTTAAAAGTTAGAAGTGTGTAAAGGGATCTTGCTTAAGTGCTATTGCTGATAAATTAAGGCCAGTTGCCTAGAATGTTCCTTCCATACTCCCACTGTCCTGCTTGTCTCCATGTACTGGCGATGTATTGCTCCTTCAAAAATACCAATATAGTATATTAACACATATACATGAAATTTAAAAAGATGGTAATTATAACCCTATATGTGAGACAGCAAAAGAGACATGATGTAAAGAACAGACTGTTGGACTCTTTGGGAAAAGGCAAGGGTAGGATGATTTGAGAGAATAGCACTGAAACATGTATATTACCATCTGTGAAATAGATCGCCAGTCCAGGTTCAATGCATGAGGTGGGTGCCAAGGCTGGTGCACTGGGATGACCCTGAGGGATGAGATGGGGAGAGAAGTGGGAGGGAGGGTCAGGATGGGGAACACATGTACACTCATGGCTGATTCATGTGATGTATGGCAAAAACCACCACAATATTGTGAAGTAATTACCCTCCAATTAAAATTTCAAAAAAAAAAAAAAGATTGCCTGTCATGTCCATGTCAACCATAGTTACCTACACAAAAGTATGTTTCCTGCTTGGGGGATTGGATTAGAGAGAATGAGTTTATCCTGGTATCATGCAGTGCTAGGAGTGTATGAGGAGCAGATGTGATATGTAGATACAGAGAAAGAAAAAGGGGGTTGCAAATATCTAAGCAACAGATACGATGTTAGGGCACAGTTACACAAGTTGCCTTTCTGAGATTTGGGAACTAAATCCAGCAGTGTTTTGCCTTCAAGGATCAATATATACACCTGCATTATGTAGTCATATGCAATTGGTTTAAAGTCAGGCACACAAAAGTTTGAGCTCGAAATCTGTCCGCCTTGTCATTTCCACCACATGATCTTAATCATCTCAATTTTTAAGCCAAGTTTTTGAGAAAGAACATTGGACAAAATACTTAAGATATTAACATCATTGTGAACATAGTCTCTAATTTCTATTAGCATATAGCTCATCAAGATTTGTGAAAGAGTGGGGTTAGAATCACCTGCTTGTTGAATCTATCTGAGATGTCTATGTGTTCAGGCACCATTTATTCATAACTTGCTTTGAAGCCACTCCTTCCACTCATAGGGATGACAGGCCTGAGAAGAACCAGTGCTCAGTGCATAGTTTTCCACTAAGGGAAAAATCTAGCTGTACAAGTCACACCTGTCTTGTGGTAGAGACAGGCAACAATGCAGGTCTCTGACCTCATCCCCAATTAGTTTCTCCAAACCCCACAAATAATAAAATGGAATCTTAGGAAGTTCAAGGAGACAATCACTACACAGATTCTGGCTCTATTTAATTATCTCCTTTACTTGGCCTTTGGTATTACCTCACAGAGATAGTGTGTAAAGAAGCACCTTCTAATACATACACTTGCTCATTAAGGCAAAAACTAAGAAATAAAATGGTCTTCTGACCTGAGGGGCTACAAACACCATGGTATTTAAATCATGCTGTCATTCTGAATTTCTCAGCCCAGGCTGGCTCCAAAAATGTATTGTTTTCAAGACAGTGCCATATCAAGACATTCTGGAACTTGAAAAAGTTCAAGGGAGTTTTTATCCACAGAAATAATTTTCTTTAAGATTTGCAAGTAAACCAAAAAGTCCAAGAATGTCCTGCACAAATGCAGCTGTGTTTAGAGATTTAGAAAAGTCTTGAGGTTGTCTTTGTTTAGGGGAAGAAAAGATATAGAGAACTGTCAATAATTCCTAAAACTGGCTCTCCAATATGGTAGACAGTAGAAACATATGGTTATTTAAATTTAAATAGAATAATGTTTTTTTCCTCTGTCTCACCATCCCCATTTCAGGATCTCAGCAGGCACATCAGGATGCAGCTGCCATGTTGGAAAGCACTGACATGGAACTTGTCTATCATCACGAAGTTATTCTAGACAAATCTAAACCCCTAAGTCAGCCTATACTAAAGTTCATAATATGCAGGGTCCTAAATTACATTTTTTTTTCCTAGCATTATTTGAGTGTCAAACTTGTAACCAGACTTCAGGACTTAGCTTTAATACCACTTCCTTTAAAGGAACATTCCCTAACACTCTTGGTCAGAACTGAGAATATAAGGCAATGCCAAAGAATGCTCAAACTACCGCATAATTGCACTCATCTCACATGCTATTAAAGTAATGCTTAAAATTCTCCAAGCCAGGCTTCAGAAATACTTGAACCGTGAACTTCCAGATGTTCAAGCTGGATTTAGAAAATGCAGAGGAACCAGAGATCAAATTGCCAACATCTGCTGGATCATCAAAAAAGCAAGAGAGTTCCAGAAAAATATCTATTTCTGCTTTATTGACTATGTCAAAGCCTTTGACTGTGTGGATCACAGTAAACTGTGGAAAATTCTAAAAGAGCTGGGAACACCAGACCACCTAACCTGCCTCTTGAGAAATATGTATGCAGGTTAGGAAGCAGCAGTTAGAACTGGACATGGAACAACAGACTGGTTCCAAATAGGAAAAGGAGTACATCAAGGCTGTATATTGTCACCCTGCTTATTTAACTTCTATGCAGAGTACATCATGAGAAATGCTGGGCTGGAAGAAACACAAGTTGGAATCAAGATTGCTGGGAGAAATATCAATAACCTCAGATATGCAGATGACACCACCCTTATGGCAGAAAGTGAAGAGGAGCTAAAAAGCCTCTTGATGAAAATGAAAGAGGAGAGTGAAAAAGTTGGCTTAAGGCTCAACATTCAGAAAACAAAGATCATGGCATCCGGTCCCATCACTTCATGGGAAATAGATGGGGGAAACAGTGGAAACAGTGTCAAACTTTATTTTTCTGGGCTCTGAAATCACTGCAGATGATGACTGCAGCCGTGAAATTAGAAGATGCCTACTCCTTTGAAGAAAAGTTATGACCAAACTAGATAGTTTATTCAAAAGCAGAGACATTACTTTGCTGACTAAGGTCCATCTACTCAAGGCTATGGTTTTTCCTGTGGTCATGTATGGATGTGAGAGTTGGACTGTGAAGAAGGCTGAATGCCGAAGAATTGATGCTTTTGAACTGTGGTATTGGAGAAGACTCTTGAGAGTCCCTTGGACTGCAAGGAGATCCAACCAGTCCATTCTGAAGGAGATCAATCCTGGGATTTCTTTGGAAGGAATGATGCTAAAGCTGAAATTCCAGTACTTCGGCCACCTCATGTGAAGAGTTGACTCATTGGAAAAGACTCTGATTCTAGGAAGGATTGGGGGCAGGAGGAGAAGGGGATGACTGAAGATGAGATGGCTGGATGGCATCATGGACTTGATGGACGTGAGTCTGAGTGAACTGCGAGAGATGGTGATGAACAGGGAGGCCTGGCGTGCTGTGATTCATGGGTTCGCAAGACTCAGACATGACTGAGCGACTGAACTGAACTGATATAGCAACTTTTAGAATTTGTTAAACTCTGCCCTGTACTATAATTGGTGACACAGATATGTCAGGCTTGCTATAAGTAGGGGCTTCCCTGGTGGCTCAGAGAGTAAAGAGTCCTCCTACAATGCAGGAGACCTGGATTCTATCCCTGGGTTGGGAAGATCCCTTGGAGAAGGCAATAGTTACCCACTCCAGTATTCTTACCTAGAGAATTCCATGGACAGAGGATAGAGAACTCTTTGAGCAGGAACCTTATTCTTTTTTTAAAATATAAATGTATTTATTTTAATTGGAGGCTAATTACTTTACAATGTTTTACTGATTTTGCCATACATCAATATGAATCTGTGTTTTTTTTTCCAGCTTTGTTGAGCAGTGTTTGGCAAATAAAACTTGTCTGTATTTAAGATGTACAAAGTGATAATACAATATATTTATCTATATATTGTGAAATGCTTATTGCAGTCAAGCTAATTTACACATCCATCACTTCACATCATTATCAGTTTTTTATCCTGTGTTGTGGTGAGAACACATAATATCTACTAACTTTGCAAATTTTGATTATATAATAGAGTATTATTAACTTTAGACACCATACTGTATGTTAGATCCTGAGAACTTTTCAATATTAAAACTCGAAGTGTGTATCCTTTGATCAACATCTTCCCATTTCTCCTACCACCTACCCCTAGTGATCACCATTGTATCTTGAGTTTGACTGTTGTAGATTCCAGGTGTAAGTATGATCATGCAATATTTGTTCATCTGAGTCTGGCTTATTCATTTAGTGTAGTATTCTTCCTGTTCATGCAAGTTATTTTCTGTGGCAGAATAATGTGTGAGAAAACAGAAACTCTGATGCATTGCAAGATCAGATCATGTTAATTCAACTAGAAAGTGCTGTAGCGTGAACTGAAATGCCAAATCCCATAATCTCTCCTTTCTATTGGCATCCCTACAATGTATTCAGTAAAGTGGGTGTTTCAGTGAAGAAAATGTCCAAATAGGTTTCAAAAAAGTTGCATATTATAACCCTTTTTAAAGATTAGTGATGCTTGTAGTATTTTCAGGGCTCTGAATAAAACTTTCAGTAAAAAAATCTTACAGCCCACGGTTTCCAAAACTTAATTGACAAAAGAAACCTTTATTCCAAAGAAAACATTTTGAGAAATGCTACATTATGCTAGACTGCCTGCCTAATATAAAACTAATATTTATTTTTAACTTCAGTATTCCAAATGGGAGTTGGGGGTAGGTGATGGAGAAAGTTCAGTATCTCTCACTCATTTCCAAATTCCTTCCTCCATGAGTGGATTCTTGACCCATTAGCAGGGATGCTGTTTTAAAAGGTGATGCACATATTTCCCCTGCTGTCTTCTAAATTGTCCGTCCTCTACAGTGGTACAATGAAGTAGAGCCTTCTTTCCTGGACCACCCTGGCTGTCTCATGCTCTGTTCTCTTTTGGCTGCTCTAGAATTTGGTAAGATCCTATTATGTAAGTTTGGACCTAAACCATGTACCCACATTCCTTGAATTTGCATATATAAGTCAGGCTCACATTACACTTGTAAATTGAGTGTCCTTTGCCATTGAACCTCATACATCTATGTTTCAGGGAGCCTGTGAGAGAGGGTGGCCATGGTGGGATATTGAATTCTAATACTCATGGGTCCTTAATCTAGTAGTCAAAACCCATAATCTTTTTCATGACTTTATTTTCCATTTTAATCTATATCTATGGAGCTTAAAATGTCCTTCCAAATATTTCCAT
>SJYC01083302.1:0-78565 GCA_006408675.1 Madoqua kirkii
CTTTTGGACTCTGTGGGAGAGGGAGAGGGTGGGATGATTTCAGAGAATGGCATTGAAACGTGTATAATATCATATATGAAACAAGTCTCCAGTCCAGGTTCTATGCAGAATACAGGATGCTTGGGGCTGGTGCACTGAGATGACCCAGAGAGATGGTATGGGGAGGGACGTCAGAGAGCGGTTCAGGATTGGGAACACATGTACACCCATAGCGGATTAATGTTGATGTATGGCAAAACCAATACAGTAAAGTAAAATAAAGTAAAATGGAAAAAAAATAAATAAAAGGAATCAAATTGGAAAGGAAGAATTAAAACTGTCACTGTTTGCAGATGGCATGATGTTTCAGATAGAAAATTATAAACAGGCTATCAGAATACTACTAGAGTTCAATGAATGTGATAATGCTGCTGGATACAAAATTAACATACAGAAATCTGTTGCGTTTCTATTCACTAGCAAACAGCAGAAAGAGAATTTAAAGAAACAACTCCATTTACTTCCACATTGGGTTTTTACATTTTAGTATATGATTCATTTTGATTTGATTTTTCATCAAATATGTAAGGTCTATGTCTAGGCTCTTTTTTTTTTTTTTTTGCATGCAGGTGCCCTGTTGTTTCGACATCGTTTGTTCAAAAGACTATCTTTGTTCAATCATAATGCTTTTGTTTCTTTGCTGAAGATTACTTGCCTGTATTTACATAGGTTTGTTTCTGGGCTCTATTTTGTTGTATTGATCTATTAGTCTATTTTTTTTTCTACAATACCATACTCTTTTGGTTATTGTAGCTATAGAGTAACTCCAAGTTTAAGTCAAGCAGCATCAGTCTTTCAACTTTATTCTTTTCATTCAATATTGAGTTGGCTATTCTGCCTCTCCATATAAGTCATAGAATCAATTTGTCTATACCCATAGAATAATTTTCTGGGATTTTGATTGAAATTTCATGGAGTCTACAATCAACTGGAAACAAACTAACATCTTGACAATGTTGATCTTCCTATGTATGAACATAAGAACCTCTCCACTTAGCTTTCCTTTGATATATTTTATATAGATTGTATGTATTTCACTAGTTTTATACCTAAATGTTTCATTCTAAATTAAAAATGTACATGGTAATGTGTTTTTAACTTTAAATTTTCTTTTTCATTGCTGGTATATATGAACATAGCTGGCTTTTTAATATTAACTTCTATAATAAAGTTCCATAATGGTTATTGCTGAGGTGATTTCCTGAAATCAAAATAACTGCAACAGGTGATAAAACATCGACTCTGGTTGGAGAAAGTCTGTGGAACTCTCCACAAGTAACTTGGGCCTACGTGAGTGCCTCAGGCATTTCTAGCCAGCAGCATCACAATCAGTTTGCTGAGACTAGAACAGTGATTTAACCAGTATGTGGGGGAAATAGGAAGATGTTGGTCAAAGGGTACAAACTTTCAGTTATAAAATGAATAAGTTCTAGGAATTTAAGATTCAGCATGGTGACTACAGTTACCAAGACTGTACTATATACCTGAAGTTTGCAAAGAAAGTAAATCTTAAATATTTGTACCACACACACACATTTTATAATTATTGGGGGTAATACATGGGTTTCCCTGATAGCATAGTTGGTGAAGAATTCACCTGCAATGCAGGAGACCCTATTTCAATTCTTGCATCAGGAAGATCCCCTGAAGAAGGGATATGCTACCCACTCCAGTATTCTTGGGCTTCCTAAGTGACTCAGACAGTAAAGAATCCACTTGCAATGTGGGAGACCTGGATTCGTTCCCTGGGTCAGGAAGATCCCCTGGAGGTGGGTGTGGCAACCCACTCCAGTATTCTTGCCTGGAGAATCCCATGGACAGAGGAGCCTGGCAGGCTACAATCCATGGGGTCACAGAGAGTCAAACACAACTGAGTGATTAAGCATGCATGGGGTGATACATATGTTAACTAACCTTATTGTGATAATTAATTTGTAATACATACGTATATCAAATCATCACACTGTACACCTTAAACTCACACAATTTCATATAGCACTTATATCTTAGTGAATCTAGAAAAATGATACTAAAAATAAATTTGTCCAAACCCAACATAGAGTGAACTGTAAAGTGTGGACTCTGGGTGATAACGTGTCAATGTAGGTTCATCTATTGTAACCAATGTACCACTTGGTGTGGGAAGTTGCTAGTGAGGGAAAGCTGTACATGTGTGGAGGCAGGGGGCATATGGGAAATGGCCGTACCTGCCTCTTAATTTTGTTGCATGAGAACATTTTGCACTGGAATCTCTTGAGATACTTAATAGAATTGAGATAACTGGAGTCTACTTGAAACCTCTTAGATCAAATCTTTGCAGTATAAGCCTAGGAATTTGCATTTTAGTAAGGTTTTCAGGTAATTCCTAAAGGCATCAGGAATGTCAGCATGGCTTTCTTTCTTAGCTCCTTTAGGTTTTTACTGAAATATAAACTTCTCTAAACTATCTTCTTTCACCACCCTATTTGAAATTGTAGGCTCATTATTTTGGAAATTGTGCATTCCTTATACCCCTTTCTCTACCTGATATTTATCTCTAGAATGAATTACTATTGTAAACATGTTTTATTACTCATTTATTGATTTATCTACCCACTTTCAACTCAGTTCTTAACTAGAATGTAAACTCTATGAGAACAGTTTCTTTTGCATTATGTTTTATTCACTGCTGAATGCTCAATACCTTGTAAAGCCCTTTAACATTAGTACTCAGTAAATATTTGTTAAATAAATGAATCAGTCCACCAAGTTCTTTAAATTTATATACTTAAAATACTAACCTTCTTGTACCTTTTTCTCTCTTCAAAAATAAATCTCAATTCTACCTCTTGCTCTCAAAAGAGAAAGAGTAATGTATAATTTGATTTAAAGATGAAAGATTCCTTGAAATATGTCTTGTGTTCTTCACATCATAACCCAGCAGTAAGCTTTTTGTTCTCTCTTAATCATCACCAACTTTGTGTATTCCTTTGATGTCAAGATCTGAGGTCAAAGACTGGGTAAGGTTGAAAGTAAAGAAGAAAATTCAAGGAGTGTCAACCTTAATGGTAGCAATAAATAATGCTTTGCTAAAAGCTGCCTAAGAATAGACGGCACAGTCTGTGTAGGTGTATGTAAATTATATGCAAATCAGAACCGAATTTTAATGCAAATGTATGTGTGGTCCTGCTAACTATTTCATGCACCTGGATAGAGCCCGTAGGAAAATTCTAGTGGAGAGAAATGTGCTCTCAGCAACATTTTAATGACTGGGTGGACTGGAGACCAGAGGGTACCACACCTGGCATACATCATGAGGTCTGCTAGTTAGCTGCTAAAAACAAGCTCTTATATATAGAATATTACTTTGCAGCTTTGGTGAACTACCAATTTGAATTTTGAGCACCTTAACTTACGGTGTCTATAAGTGAGTATGACCTTGCTTTGCCCAAGGCTAGTGGGAAATAGTATCACTTAACAAATTGTTTAAAGCAGGTACATGTAAAAATTTTTGAACTGGAGGTACTGCCAAATATAAATGATCCCAAATCAATGCTATAATCATATTTCATTAAAAAACACAATCCAACCTGTCTGGCTTTGCATCCTACTAGTATGAATTCTATTTCTATGAAATGGAGAAAAACTGTTGGAAAAAAAAATTTTGGTAAAATAAGTTGAGATTGCCTGAAAAGTGAAAGTCACTCAGTCGTGTCTGACTCTTGGCGACCCCATGGACTGTAGTCTGCCAGATCTTCTTTCCATGAAATTCTTCAGGCCAGAATACTGGAGTGAGTTGCCATTTCCTTCTCCAGGGGATCTTCCCAACCCAAGGACTGAACCCAAGTCTCTCTCATTGCAGGTGAGTTCTCTATCTGAGCCACCAGGGCTAATACCTTAAATATAAGCAAAGTTGCTAGGTGCAAAGATGCAAAGACAATGTCTCAGTTCAAGACCATGAATGAGATAATAAGATCAAGCACTATGATGTTTTATGACAGCTTTGCATACCTTGTCCATTTAAGAAAATCACAGATAATCATGAAACATATCAACTTTTATTTTCATATTTCTATGACCCTTTATTATTATCAATACTTTTCCAACTCACTTATATTATCTCCACTGATTTTCATGTCAATAAGTCACTAGGTTTCCATTGCAAACTTTTTTTTGGTAAGTTTTTAAAAAGTAAGTGAAACTTTTGTTTCTGACATTATGACTGACTGGGTACTCTAGGAACCTTTCTGCAGCCAAACACTATGTACTGAATAGGAGACATTTTGTGGTATCATCAGTTTAACAAGAGAACTCTTAATATCCCCTTTTAGAAAATATTCTGCAGTGTGAGAGAGGCAGATTTGCAAGTGAGAGAGGCAGGATTTCTCAGAGAGTAAATACTTTAGTGCTATCAGGATCCTGAGCTTTGAGCTAATTGTGCTGGAGGGCAACTTCCAGTACTCTTTCAAGTCAAAGGAGATGGAGGTTGATGTCACCTCAGTTTCTGGGTAAAAGTTTCCGACCACCAGCAAAAATCTGGGTAATTCTTCTAAGCCCATGCTACTCAAAATGTGTTCTATGAACAAATAGTAATGTTATCATCTGGGAATAAAGTAGAAACCCTAACTCTCAGACCACAATCCAAATCTATTGAATTATAAACTGTATTTTAATAAATTCCTTAGGTGATTCTTATGCACATTATAGCTTGAGATGAACTGTTGTAGAGAGAAATATTTTCCTAATATGGGCCCATCAAACTGCAATTAAAATAAGACAATGAGCTCATAGTTATGAACAAGTACACAAGAAAAAAGCCAAATAACCGAGAGCAGATATGCATGAATACTTTAAGAGGCAAACAAACAAATCAGTGAGCATGCAGTGGAACATGTTAGGTAATTAACAAATACATTAGAGCCCTAAAAATAAAGCTTCTAAAAATAAAAATAAATATGATTATTGAAATAAAAATGAGAAAAAAGTCTCCTTCTGGAACCCTGTGATGCGAGTGTTAGGCCATTTGATATTGCGCCATAAGTTCCTTAAACTATCTTGACTTTTTTTTCATTATCGGTTGATTGGTTGAGTTCCACTGCCTTGTCTTTAAGTTGATTGATTATTCTTCATCTAGTCTGTTGTTAGTTCCTTTAATATATTTTTTCAATTCAGCTATTGTATTCATTTTTTTACTCTTATTTGGGTACTTTCTTATATTTCCCATCTCTTTGTTGAAGTTCTCACTGTGTTTATCTACCCCTGTCTCCAGCTCATTTAGCATCTTTATGATTATTACTTGGAATCCTTTTTCAGGTAAATTTCATTTACCTGACCCTGATAGCTCCTCTTAATCTTTTTTTTTTTTTTCCTGAAAAATAGATTCCATTCAAATGATAACCAAAAGATAAATAGCTGGAGTACCTATATACTTATGTCAGAGAAAACAGACTTTAAAACAAAGACTGCAACAAGAGACAAAGCAAGGCATTACACAATAAAGGGGTCAATCCAACAAGAAGATATAACTTTTGTAAATATTTATGCACCCAGCATAGAAGCAACCGAATGTTTAACAAACCTTGAAGGAAGAAAGAAACAGCAGTACAATAGTAGTAGAGGACTTTCATACCCCACTAGCACCAATGAACAGATTATCAAGACAGGAAAATAAAAAGAAAACACTGGTCTTTAACAACACATTAGATCAGATGAACTTAATGTTTTCAGAAAATTCCATTCAAATGGGATAAAATACACAGTATTCTCAAGTACACATGGAACACGTTCCAAGATATATATTATGGTACAAAATGTCTTAATAAATTTTGGATGAGTGAAATCATATCATGTATCTTTTCAATCTGCAATGGCATGAAGCTAGAAATAACACAAAGAAAACTGGAAAATCCACCAATATACATATATTAAGCAAAATGCCACTGAAAAATCAATGGGTCAGAAATAAAAAAGAGCTTGAGAAAAACAAAAAAAGGAAATATAACATACCAAAATTTATGGGATACAACAAAAGCAGTTCTCAGAGGGAAGTTCATGGCAATAAAAGCCTACCTCAAGAAACAAGATAAGTCTCAAACAACCAAACTTTACATCACAAGGAACAGGAAAAAAATAAATAAATAAAGGTCAAAGTTAGTAGATTAGTAGAGAAAGGGATATAACAAAGATTAGAGCAGAGTTTATGAAATTAGAGACTACTATCGGAGAAGGCGATGGCACCCCACTCCAGCACTCTCGCCTGGAAAATCCCATGAACCAAGGAACCTGGTAGGCTGCAGTCCATGGGGTCACGAAGAGTTGGACACAGCTGAGCGACTTCACTTTCACTTTTCACTTTAATGCATTGGAGAAGGAAATGGTAGCCTACTCCAGTGTTCTTGCCTGGAGAAGCCCAGGGACAGGGAGCCGTAGACGGTGGGCTGCCGTCTATGGAGTCACACTGAGTTGGACACGACTGAAGTGACTTAGCAGCAGCAGCAGCAGCAGAGACTACTATAGAAAAGATGAATAAAACAAAGCTGCTTCTTTTAAAAGAAAAAACTGATAAACCTCTAGCTATACTCATCAAGAAAAAAAAGAGAGTATTTAAAATCAGAAATGAAAGAGGAGATATTAAAACTGATACCATGGAAATACAAAGGACCATGAGACTACTCTAAACAAAGGACAACATAGAAGAAATGGGTAAATTTCTAGAAATATATAACCTACCAAGACTAAATTATAAAGAAACAGAAAATATGAATCAATTACTAGTCAGGGGCAGGTCAAGAAGCAACAGTTAGAACTGGACATGGGACAACAGACTGTTTCCAAATAGGGAAAGGAATATGTCACGGCTGTATATTGTCACCCTGCTTATTTAACTTATATGCAGAGTACATCATGAGAAACGCTGGACTGGATAAAGCACAAGCTGAAATCAAGATTGCTGGGAGAAATATCAATAACCTCAGATATGCAGATGACATCACTTTTACAGCAGAAAGTAAAGAACTAAAGAGTTTCTTGATGAAAGTGAAAGAGGAGAGTGAAAAACTTGGCTTAAAGCTCAACATTCAGAAAACGAAGATCATGGCATCCAGTCCCATCATTTCATGGCATATAGATAGGGAAACAGTGATAGACTTTAATTTTGGGGGTCCCAAATTCACTGCAGATGGCGACTGCAGCAACAAAATTAGAAGATGCTTACTCCTTGGAAGGAAAGTTATGACAAAACTAGACAGTATATTAAAAAGCAGAGACATTAGTTTGCCCACAAAGGTCCATCTAGTCAAAGTTATGATTTTTCCAGTAGTCATGTACGGGTGTGAGAGTTGGACTATAAAGAAAGCTGAGCAGTGACGAACTGATGCTTTTGTACTGTGGTATTGGAAAAGACTAGAGAGTCCCTTGGACTGCAAGGAGATCAACTAGTCAATCCTAAAGGAGATCAGTTCTGAATATTCATTGGAAAGACTGATGCTAAAGCTGAAGCTCCAATACTTTGGCCACCTGATGTGAAGAACTGACTCATTTGAAAAGACCCTGATGCTGGGAAAGATCAAAGGCCAGAGGAGAAGGGGACGACAGAGGATAAGATGGTTGGATGGCATCCCCAACTCAATGGACATGAGTTTGAGTAAACTCTGGGAGTTTACGATGGACAGGGAAGCCTGATGTTATACAGTCCATGGTGTCACAAAGAGTTGAACACGGCTGAATGACTCAACAGAAGTTCCTTGGCATAGATCTTGGTGATGATCATTTTATTATTTTCAAGGTCACTCTTTTCCCCATTCTTGTTTCAACCTGTATTATTTTTGTGGTGGCCTACCAATCAAGATAAATTTGTCATATTTAGAATACTGTGAGAATACCAAAGGTTTGAGTCCAGGCCAATAATTCAGAAGTCTGGAACTTTCTCGGCATCTTATTCCCAAATTCACTCTCTTGGAATCTAGGGTTGCCAGGATTGATTGTAATTCTCAAAACTTATAATATCTACAGCCCTTCCACTCTGATTTCCTCTGGTCTTATCATTTGAGATCTCATTTCTAAGGGATTTTTGCTCCTTTCACTGGCAGGGCTTTTGACCTTTTCCACACTGTTAGCTTTCAGTTCTCTTCTTCCTTTAGAGAGAGCAAGCACCCGGCATTTCATAAGGCCAGCTATGCCAGGAGAGCTCAAGAAAAGTGTGCCATAGGGCAGAGATCTTCCCCTTAGATCAAAGTCCACTCATTCCTCACCAGCAAGCCCTGGTACACTGCAGATGGGAGAAAGGAGCTGGTCTGATATGTTTTACACTCTATTTGGAACCATTGCTTTCTTTTGCATTTAAGCTCCTCTGTTAAAGCTAGTCCATTTTTTTCCCCCAGATTATTTTAACTCATAGTGATATTCTCTTAGAGACCTCATTTTCTTTTATTCCAATTTAAATCTCCTCAGGGAAAAACCAAATTTTTTCAGATGGATTTGTATACATGTGACTACCATAGGAGAAGTGGGGTCAAGTTCTCTCCTATTGTGCTATCTGTTGCATACAGATTAAACTGTAGGGTCTAGTCCTCTATTCCAAAGTCCTAGAATGTTTCAGAGAAGTTAAGAGCTCCTGAGTGCTTGGTCATTAAAGGCTGGTTTACTAAAAGACAGAATTTTACTATGATATTAACAGATCCCTGATTTTGCCTTGAGTTCTTTCACCTGATATTCAACTCCTCAAAGAGAATCCCAAGTAACTGAAGCATTCCATTTACCACAGGTTACGTAGGCTATGAATCTGCGGGCAATTTGTCAGGTGATATAGATACAGTGTACTCATTTCAGTTTAGCTCTGTATCAGAGTTAACTGCTTTATAATATCTATTCTCATTTTATTCCTCGGTAAAAGAAAACTCTCTACCCCATTTTAATTTGACACTCAGTTCCCCAGAATAAGAGTACATTTCTCAGAGATATCTTTCGCTCAGCATATGACTGTGTTCTGTCTAATGTGTGATAAACAGAAATGTGTGTCATTTTAATAAACTTTATCTTAAGAAATATTGTACGTGCCCTTTATGTCTTCCTCTGCTGGAAATACAGAGGACATGGTCATATGGCCAGGGAGAACATAAGACAGAAGAACCCTATGACACAATACCAAACTATACCATATAAGCATTGGAGTGCAAACCCAGACTTTTATTTAAAAGAGAAATACACTTCTAACCTGTTTCAGTCACTGTTATTTTAGGAGTTTCCTTCACTAACACAGACAAATTTTATGTCCTATGACCTTCATAGAAATGACTGACTGAAGGCTTGGAGCACACACTGCCTCATCTTACCTGTCCCAGCCCTCACTGCTCTTTCCATTTTCTCAATCACCTGTGCTGTCGATCCTAATTCTCTCTCTCCACTTACACCTTTGCTTCTTTTCAGTTTGGATTCTAGGCCTGTTTCCCTAGGTTTCTAATTTCAGTTCTCTGTCCAGCTACAATATTCATTTTTTTCTCCTCAGCTCGGTGATTATGTAAACATTCTTCCAGTTATCATCTGATACTACTCAGTTCTGGATCTTCTAGACCCATAAGACATGTTCTCAGGCAGAACTGAACATACCATGCAAGGCAAGCATTTATTATTCTCCTGCTTGTCACTTACATCTCCTCTCAATTGAAGACTTGGAAAACTGTTATTCACGTCAACTTTCTAGCTCGAACAGATGAATGAACACACAAAAAATGAATTTCCAAGGATTGAGAGGGTATTGAAAGCCCACAAATGAGTAATATCAAAGTGAGAAATCTCATATCTGTCAAACACCGCTTCCCTCCACTGACCCAAGCTGAAGCCAAACACCTTTGAATGGAGGGATTCTATTTCTGTTCTGCTGAATTGACCTTCCCTAGGCACCTTTCCTGAGATGCTCCTAAATTCTTCCATATAAATGTCTATTATTTTCAATGGCATCAATGGTCAATAAAAGAATATGCCCTTACCTCAGTCCCAGAACAGAATGCTCATTATCATTAATGATGATCATAACCTGAGAAAAGAGTCAATTGACCTTTTATCATATGCCCTCAGGTGACACAATCTGGCTTCCCTGGAGGTTTTTGTGCATTTGATACAATAGGATTAATTCAGCATAAAAATATTCTCTGGCCTATCTGAACTTAAAGTAGAATACAAAATGACCTACTTTGACTATACTTAACTTGTCTTACAGTTAGTGTTTTTTTTTTTTTTTCTGACTCTTAGTTCATTACTTTCCCAAAGTGTTTATGTGAAAGGATTCTTAAATGCTTACATCTACACCTATATTAAAAGGTTAATACTTTTTAAAAAAAATACCACCATATTATCAAGGAACACCCCCAGCAGGGCGTAAGCAGAAAATTAGTATTAGCAAGAGATGAAAAATCAATCTGAAATGGAGGCTTGGGATTCTGTTTGGCAAGGATTTCTGACCTGATGGTATGCTAGTACACTTAAAGAAGGAAGAGGCTATCCAGGGAGAATATAATTTATAAAATGAATGGTCAGTGTTTCAGAAGGAATCAAGTTAAGCTTTCATAAAAGAAGGACATTCATTTTATTAGGCAATACCTAAAAATTGACAGTTTCATCAATTTTGTGTACTGATACCTCCAAATCAGATATTATCAAACTATTAACAAAAAAGCAAATTTTAAAAAATCACTACTATATAGTTACGGTAGCAATATAAAACTACTTATAATTATGACTCAGTTTTGCTGAGTCATTATCACATGCTTAAATAGCTCTTCCACCTTGAATGTGTTCTGATCCTATAAAAATCCAAAACTAGTCATTATTTCCCTTGTCTGTCTTTCTTTTTCTTCACAAAAGAGTAATCATGAAAAAAAGTTGTCGCATTTCTTTTTTATCACTCACTGACTACAGAGCAGTGTCAGGTACCACATTTTGAAAGGTTAAATCATATTTAAGATTATGTGGTATAGTGGCATTTATACAATATCAGAGTTTAGATCCTTGACCTATACCGTAGATGAATCTATCATTATAAACATAGGTCTTATCTATACAACTTTAAAATATTCAGGATTGGGGAAAAAATATTGCAAATAATTGTTCAGCACTGAAAGTGAAAGTCATTCAGTCGTGTCTGACTTTTTGCAACCCCACAGACTACACAGTCCATGGAATTCTCCAGGCCAGGATACTGGAATGAGTAGCAATTCCCTTCTCCAAGGGATCTTCCCTACCCAGGGATAGAACCCAGGTCTCTTGCATCGCAGGCAGATTCTTTACCAGCTGAGCCACAGAAAAGACCTCATTTTATTTATAAGTGAGCAGTTATGGATGATCAACAGTTCAGACTCTCCTCTAGCAGCTTCCTTTGCTTAAGCAAAAGGGAAAAGGGGAAAGGAACACTCTCATACAGAGGTGGATGTCACCAGAGTGAACCCTGCCATTCTGGATGAGAGGCCACTTGGAAATACAAGCAAGCCTGAGGAGCTCAGAGCCCTGCGTTGCTTGGGACAGGACGCAGGTAGTTAACATCTAGGAGCAGAGTCAGGAAACCTGTGTTCAAGTCCTGTCTACACTGTGCATTGGCAGCAGAAGCCAGGGCAAGATGCTTTACTCTGCCAACCCTTGCTTTTTTAGCACTAGTGATAGAATTAACAATAAAGATAGAATTTTTAAATAACATTTTTATTCTTAAATGTCAAGATATGATTATTCACAATCCATGTCATCACTCCTTTCAAGCTTCTTAATAAACAAAAATATCAAGAAAAATTACAATACTATATATTGAAAATCAATGATGCTTCTTAAAAACTTTTAAAAAGTATAATTTAGACAATGACAAAGTAAATCAACTTTAGATATTTTCATATTTTCAGTGAAGCCTTCTTAAATAAAGAAATCTGTTACGATATAAGCAAATTGGGCTTATTCAGTTCAGCAAGAGAGACTATAAGGAATTGTGAATTGGTATTTCATCACAGGAAGTGAATGGACAACTTTTATTGCTTATGGATTGGACAAAAATATTATGGTGAGAAATAAGAAGGAGTTGAGTCCTTGAGTTGGTTGATTTTTAAAAATAAGGACACAACTATATGAGGTTCTAAGTAAAAATGCAGGTATTATATAAGTTATATATTCTATGGTTCTAATTTTATAACTGATTAAGGTGGTTGGTGGTGGTTCTAGTTCTAAGTCACACTAGCTTTTGGCCATCTGCTGACCACTCCAGAGGACTGGCCACAAACATAGTCTCATTTTTTATCTACAGCACTGTGATGATCCAATGTCATCATCTTCAAAAAACAAAACGTTTAGAGTAAAATCAGGGTATGATCTTTTGCTTCTTTTGTTAAGGATGAATTGTCAGGTTACGTGATATGATAGTGGCTACACAGCAACATTTAAAACTGGAGATGTACACAAAGTAGAAAGGAAGAGTGATGACTGGATTTTGTAGAATGCTTCAAACTCCTGTGCAGAAACTACTGAACTCAGGACAAGTCAGACGAAAAGTATTATGATCTACCTTGGAGAGTCAAATGGCCAAGTCCTCCACTTCAGAGGAGCATTCTACTTAGCTAAAAATATTTATCCAAATGTAGCACAAAATGATGGGAATTGTACAGGTTAATAGAAAGTCTACAGCTACTAGATTTTCTGTTATTACTGGGGCCAAATAGTTTAGATTTGTCTTTTGAGTATTGAAGCTGTGAAAGTATCATTTAAAACTTAAGGTTAATGATCATCCTTTCCAATGGTATAATATCATTGTAGAAACTATCACCCAGATGATATGCATAAAATTCAATCAGTGTAACCTTGGAGTAGTTATTGAAACAGTCTACAGTGGTTTCATTTTTAAGTTGCTGGGCACACATCTCAATGAGATATTGTCTATAAAGGGCCCAGGGATCTTGGATTTCTAAAGGCTCTGACATGTACACCACAGACTCAGGATAGGTAGGGAACCAAGTGAATAGCAAGGGAACCAAGTAAAGATTTGATGTTCATATAACAAGAGTACTCTGCTGGGGTGCAGGTGTTATTTACCGTAACAAGAGTGTTCCAGTTATCTCTTCCTTGAGGAAGACAAATTCCTTGTGTGTAGATTAATGATTTACAATAATTTAGAAAAAAATAAGTGAACCAGAAAGAAGAGCCCTGGTATTTGTTCCTAGCTCTGCTGTGTCTCCAACTCCATGGAGGCTGTTTTAGGAAAATTTGGGGTAAAATCTGGGGCCTCAACTATTTTTTTATTTGTATTGCATCTGTTGCTCTAAATCTAAGCCAGCATGTTTCTATTGACAGAATTCATTCAAAAAAAATTTGAGCCACCTACGAATTTTATTGAGGCTCACTCTATTAGATAAAATTAACATTCATAAATGTCTTCAAGATAAGAGATGTTGGGGGTTGCTTGTTTTTCATTAAGAGAACCTCTGTGGCACACAGTCTTTCCATAGGGCCTTTTGTATGACTAAATAGTGGTCTACAGCAACTCCCTTAATAAGTCGGTGCTCTAAACAAAAGATTTTAGAGTCACACCCTTGGTCCAATATCTAAACTGTGTTTTCTGAACAGCATCTTAGATTCAACTTGTGCTTAGAACACACTTCATAAGTTTAGTATCACCTGCCTTCTAGAAGAGGTTGAGGATTTTCAAAACTATTAACACCTGGCTCCCTTTAACTTCCCTTTCCTTAATTCTCTCTTTCCCATTTTATTATAGGAGCAAAAAGAAACCAAGCAGCACCTTCAACATGTTGCTTGCAAGTCTCTGTAGCTTAATCACCCAGATCATTAGACACATATTCTACTTTCCACATTCATACTTGCAATAAAGTTGTCAAGCTTTCCACTGCTATAACAAGGATTCCCCATGTCACTTCCTGTACTTTCCAAGAGCATGTTCCCCACCTCCTTTTGAGGCTTCAAAATCTATATTTCTACTAAAGGGAGTTCAACATAGTTTAAACTTTCATTAACCCTCTTTTCAAAGTTTACTACCCAGTTCCAAAGCCACACTCACATTTCAGGTTTTGCTATGGAGGCACACTGCTTTCAGGTATAATATCTGTATCATTTATCTTTTAATATGTAAGAAGTTATCCCCACCTCCACCCCCAGAACCAGCAGCTTCAAACAACAAGCATTACCTTGTGGGTTTTGGGAGTCAGAAATCCAGCGGTAGCATCACCTCTCATTTTGGATCTTTCACAAGGTTTTAGTGGAGGTGTCTGTTGAGGCTGCAGTGATCTCAGAGCTCAAATGGGGACAGATCCACTTCCAAGCTTATTCAACCTGTAAGCCCTCACTGGCTATTGGCTGGAGACACCAGATCCTTGCCACCTGTGCCTCTCCATGTGCCAGCTCAAACATGGCAGCTGCCTTCACTCTGAATTAAGTGAGAAATCTCTCTGTCCCTCTCTCTCCCACACTTCCCTCTACCCTGTTCCTCTCTTTCTTACTCTCTCTCTTCCCCAATAATTAATAGTTTTATTATAACCTACTTTTGGAAGTAACATCTGATCACTTTTCCATGCTGTGTTGATTAGAATCAAACACCGGGCGATGGGGATCACTATGGCCTACCATAAAGACAAGTCTCTTTAGAAAAATAAGGACTGCAATGGGTAAAATGTAATTTTCACAGGACAAAACATTTTGTCTTCCACCAAATTAGAGCTCAGGCAGAATATGTGATTTTCCACGGGCTGTCAGAAACCTTGAGCTGAACAGGTGCAAATGGCCTTGAAAGAGAAGTGCTTAAACAAGCAAGTAGAGGGGCCTCAGCTGAATCTTGTTGAATCCTCAAAGTGTAGAACTTAAATAAAGAAACCTGTTAATATGTAACCAACGTGAGTTTTACTGACTTCCTTCAGCAAAGAAAAATGCCACAAAGGGATCCTGAAACAGTGTCAATAGGAGTAAATATATGCATGGATTTTGTTATTTAGGGGTTTAGACTCGGGTTGTTAGAAGGGGGATATTAGGAGGGGGATACTGTGAAGCTTCAGAACTGATTGATGTAAGTGAGACAAGGTTTTGAGCAAATAAGTGCTCAAAACATTCTGTGGTTACAATGATTTACAGGGATGGTTGTTCCAGTTTTTAATATCTACCACTTAATTCAAGACACATTAATAATATTGCTTAATGGATTATATTACCTATTTAGCCCAAATGTCTTCTATTCATTCTGTGAGATAAAAATGGAAATATGATTAAAGAGTTCACTGCTGCCTGTATAAATCCGAACACTGAAATGGCCAGTAGCATATATGTATATGTGTAATTGGAGCTATGGAGCCAGAAGACTGTGTTTAAATACAGCACTACTACTCCCTGAATATACAACATTGATCTTGTGTCACTTCTCTGTACCTCAGTTTAGATGTTTAAAATGAGATAAAAATTGTATCTCTTCCATGTAATGGTTCTGAGGATTAAATGAGTTAATATATGTAAATCACTTAGGTAGTATCTGGTACATCGTTAATAAGGAAATAAATAGTAGCCTTCATGATTCTGGTAAGATGATGATATCTTATTGTTCATATCAAAAAGTACTTTCTGCCTATTTCAACCCACCTTCACAGGATATAATCAATCAAGCTAACAACACCATATACTCTAAAAGAAAATAGCATTTATAGACTCACTATCCACAGGATGCTGTGAAGTTATTTCACTGTAGTCTTAGATATTTCTGGCATGGGGTAAATTTATTTTTGTGTTAACCTGAGTACTAGCCCTGAGGGCTCCTGGATACAGTTTCCCAGCCTTCCGGGTTAAATCTATAAGAAAGCACAGCCAGTAATGGTGTCTGTCTCCTTAAAGCTTCATTTTTTTTTTTTTTTCCCTTTAGCTCGGGAACTCAGAGGTTACAGTGTATTTTAGAAAGTCTTCTATTAACAGATGACTTCTATTAATTTGTGGAGAAAATTAGATATTATGACAGCTAATACTGAAACCTTATAAGCTATACTTCCAGAAACCTGATAGAAAATCTAGCTTCTTTGCCTGTCCTCTTTAATTTTTCATTCTGTAATGCTGTTACTAGTGTGATATCACAGTCAGTAAATTTTTCACTTCAGGTCCTGGCACACAGCCAGGTGGTTTTAGAGTCACTTGCTCAGGCAAAAGAAGAATGGTACCTTTGGAGTGGAAGTATCCTGGAGGGCATTGTTGCAATTAGGTAGATGAATGACCATGGGTTTTAATTAGAACACTTGGTACACACTCCACATCATTATTCTAAGAAACTGCACTCACGGAGTTAGGTAGTGTGCTACTGAGTCAATATCCTGCGGATCTGTAAGCACAGTTTCTGAGCAGGAGCTGTTTTAACTTCATTTATTTATACCTTTGCTATTTTTAATAGACAGAATCATTTGTGATTAACCCTATAGGACAGTTCTATAATCAAATTAATTTTTAAAGTCATTCAGAGGAGGAAAAAGGTAAGTATTATGAAGATAGACATGAATGTCATTTTATGTCCTACACCCAATAATAATGCTATTATTCTGTTCTTTTTAACATAGGACCTATGCACTTTAAAAAAGTAACAACTTTCTGCAGACTTGCTTTACAGCACCCATTTTTTAAATCAACATGAACATGTTATTTCTCCCCTCCATCTAAAGATTGCAAACCAAACCTTGAAACAATCAAGTTCATAAATAGTACCTACAGCCAAAATGCAATAACAAATAACACTAAAAACAAAATTGCTTCATAATAAAACTACTCCCATGTCATCGCTGTGGCACTTACCCCTTGAATCATTGATTCAACAAGCTTTTCTTGATAATCAACACTATATACATCTACCTTGAAGGCATGATAAAAGATTCTAGAAATACATCTTTTCAATAAATGGTACTGGGAAAACAGGACAGGAAAACTGGAAAAATGTAAAGGAATGAAATCAGAACACTTCTTAACACCAAACACAAAGATAAACTCAAAATGGATTAAAGACCTAAATGTAAGACCAGAAACTATAAAACTCTTAGAGGAAAACATAGGCAGAACACTCAGTGACATAAATCAAACCAAGATTCTCTATGACCCATCTCCTGCAGTAGTGGAAATAAAAACAAAAGTAAACTGTGGGACCTGATTAAACTTAAAAGCTTTTGCGCAGCCAAGGAAACTATAAGCAAGATGAAAAGACAACCCTCAGAACGGGAGAAAAATAACAGTAAATGAAACAACTGACAAAGGATTAATTTCTAAAATATACTAGCAGCTCATATAACTCAATACCAGAAAAACAAACAATCTAATCAAAAAGTATGAAAAAGACCTAAACAGACATTTTTCCAAAGAAGACATACAGATGGCTAACAAACATATGAAAAGATGCTCAACATTGCTCATTATTACAGAAATGCAAATCAAAACCACAATGAGATATAACCTCACACTGATCAAAATGGCCATCATAAAAAAGTCTACAAACAATAAATGCTGGAGAGGGTATGGAGAAAAGGGAACCCTCTTGCACTGTTGCTGGAAGTATCAATCGGTACAGCCATTATGGAAGACAGTACAGTGATTCCTTAAAAAACTAGGCATAAAACTACCATCAGTTCAGTTCAGTTCAGTCACTCAGTCGTGTCTGACTCTTTGCGACCCCATGAATTGCAGCACGCCAGGCCTCCCTGTTCATCACCATCTCCCGGAGTTCACTCAGACTCACGTCCATTGAGTCCGTGATGCTATTCAGCCATCTCATCCTTAGTCGTCCCCTTCTCCTCCTGTCCCCAGTCCCTCCCAGCATCAGAGTCTTTTCCAATGAGTCAACTCTTTGCATGAGGTGGCCAAAGTACTGGAGTTTCAGCTTTAGCATCATTCCTTCCAAAGAAATCCCAAGGTTGATCTCCTTCAGAATGGACTGGTTGGATCTCCTTGCAGTCCAAGGGACTCTCAAGAGTCTTCTCCAACACCACAGTTCAAAAGCATCAATTCTTCGGCGCTCAGCCTTCTTCACAGTCCAACTCTCATATCCATACATGACCACAGGGAAAACCATAGCCTTGACTAGACGGACCTTAGTCGGCAAAATAATATCTCTGTTTTTGAATATGCTATCTAGGTTGGTCATAACTTTTCTTCCAAGGAATAAGTGTCTTTATTTCATGGCTGCAATCACCATCTGCAGTGATTTTTGGAGCCCCAAAAATAAAATCTGACACTGTTTCCACTGTTTCCCCATCTATTTCCCATGAAGTGATGGGACCGGATGCCGTGATCTTTGTTTCCTGCATGTTGAGCTTTAAGCCAACTTTTTCACTCCCTTCTTTCACTTTCATCAAGAGGAACATTATTCATCCATAAAAAAGGAACACATCTGAGTCAGTTCTGATGAGGTGGATGAATCTAGAATCTATTATACAGAATGAAGTGAGTCAAAAGGAGAAAAATAAATATCATATTCTAATGCATATATACGGAATCTAAAAAATGGAACTGAAGAATTTATTTACAATACAGCAATAGAGAGGAGAAGGCAATGACAACCCACTCCAGTGTTCTTGCCTGGAGAATCTCAGAGACTGGAGAGCCTGATGGGTTGTCGTCTGTGGGGTCGCACAGAGTTGGACATGACTAAAGTGACTTAGCAGCAGCAGGAGCAATAGAGAAACAGATATAGAGAATAGACTTATGGACATGGGGAGAGGGGAGGAGAGGGTGGGATGTATGAAGAGTAACATGGAAGCTTACATTACCATATGTAAATAGATAGCCAACAGGATTTGCTGCATGCCGCAGGAAACTCAAACAGGGGCTCTGTATCAACTTAGAGGGGTAGGAAAGGAAGGGAGATGGGAGGTTCAAAAGGGAGGGGATATATCTATACCTATGGCTGATTCATACTGAGGTTTGACAGAAAACAATAAAGTTCTATAAAGCAATCATCCTTCAATAAAAATACAATTATCCTTCAACAAAAATAAAGATTCTAGAAATATAAAGGAGAATAGTAATTGCTATGGTATAAATGTGTGTCCACAAAATTCATTTGTTAAAACCTAATGCCCAAGGTGATGATATTATAAGGTGAAGCAATTAGATCATGAGGGTGGAATCCTCATGAATGAGATTAATACCTTTACAAAAAGACCTAAGAAAGTTCCCATGTCCCTTCCATCAGTTTACAGTGGAAAAAGTAGTCATCTAGGAAGCTGGCACTTACAAGTCACTGAAGACCTTCCAGTTCCATGATCGTGGATTTTTCTAGCCCCTAAACTGTGAGACATAAACTTATAGTGTTTATAAGCTATCCATTTATAGTACTTTTTCATAGCAGACTGAACAGACTAAGAAAATATTCAAGAGGTGATCCTTAAAGAAAGAATAGAGAAATTTAACAATAGAAATGTAAATAATAACAATATAGCCAATTTTATCTTTCAAACTGGGCTTCTGGGATAAACAAGAAATGGTGTTTCCTTTTATGTCTGTCCCTGTACATAGTCTTTTCAACACAAAGCTGCTTTGATTTTGCAAAATAGAGTTACAGAGATTTGACACAGACATTATATGTTGAACATCTGGGAAAGAAATTATAGAAATTCTGTTGAAAGGGTAATCTTCCAAAGCAGGGTCTTCCAAATCACACTAGAAAATCATTATGGATCTTTTCAATTTTGACCCAATACAACTTTACAACTATGATGGAAATCTAAAGCTCAGATCCACCATCCATACATCCCATGCCTAGCATCTGGGGCTATACTTAGTTCCCTATTCTTCACTAATTTTTTCTCTGTCTTAAAACTTCTCCTCAACACTCCTTGTATTAAACTTTGATTAATTGCTGGCCCTATTTCAATAGAGTTCACCCACTAGGTTTAAACTAAAGAAAGCAGGGAAAACCACTAGGCTAGTCAAGTATGACCTAAATCAAATCCCCTATGATTATACAGTGGAGGTGATGAATAGATTCAAGAAATTAGATCTGGTAGACAGAGTGCCTGAAGAGCTATGACAGAGGTTTGTAATACTGTACTGGAGGCACTGACCAAAACCATCCCCAAAAAAAGAAATGCAAGAAGGCAAAATATTCTCTGAGGAGGCTTTACAAATAGTTGAGGAAAGAAGAGAAGTGAAAAGAAAGGGAGAAAGAGAAAGTTATACCCAATTGAATGCAGAGTTCCAAAGAATAGCAAGGAGAGTCAAGAAGGCCTTCTACAATGAACAATGCCAAGAAATAGAAGAAAACATCAGAAGGGGAAATACTAGAGATCTCTTCAAGAAAACTGGAGATATCTGAGGAAAATTTCATGCAAAGTTTGCACAATAAATGACAGAAATGGTAAAGACCTGATAGAAACAGAACAGATCAAGATGGCAAGATCACTCAGAACTGTACCTCAAAGATCCTAATGACCGGGATAACCATGATGGTGTGATCACTCACACCAGACATCCTGGAGTGTCAAATGGGCCTTAAGAAGCAGGCCAGTGGAATTGATGGAATTCCAGCAGACCTATCTAAAATCCTTAAAAGATGATGCTGTTAAAGTGCTGCACTCAAAACGTCAGCAAATTTGGAAAACCCAGCAGTGGCCAGAGGACTAGAAAAGGTCATCATCATTCCAGTTCCCAAGAAGGGCAGAACTAAAGAATGTTCAAAATACTGGACAATTGCACTCACTTCCCATGCTAGTAAGGTTTTGCTCAAAATCCTTTAAGCTAGACTTCAGCAGAACTTGAATCAAGAACTTCCAGATGTATAAGCTGGATTTAGAAAAGGCAGAGGAACCAGAGATCAAATTGCCAATATCTGTTAGATCATAGAGAAAGCAAGAGAATTCCAGAAAAACATCTACTTCTGTTTCATTGACTATGCTAAAGCCTTTGACTGCTTATTTCATAACAAACTGTGGAAAATTCTTAAAGAGATGGGAATACCAGGCCATCTTACCTGTCTCCTGAGAAATCTGTATGTGGGTCAAAAAACAACAGTTAGAACCTTATATGGAACAACTGACTAGCTCAAAATTGAGAAAGGAGTACAACAAGGCTGTATATTGCCATTCTCTTTATTTAACTTATATGCAGAGCACATCATGTGAAATGTCAGGCTAGATGAAACACAAGCTGCAATCAAGACTGCTGGGAGAAATATCAACAACCTCACATATGCAGATGATACCACTCTAATGGCAGAAAGTGAAGAGGAACTAAAGAGCCTCTTCATGAGGCTGAAAGAGGAGGGTAAAAAACTAGCTTAAAATTCAATATTAAGAAAATTGAGATCATGGCATCCAGTCCAATCACTTCATGGCAAATAAAAGGTGGAAGCAGTGACAGATTTCCTCTTCCTAGGCTCTAAAATCACTGCAGAGCAACTTCAGCCAAAATTAGAAGACAAATGTTTTTTGGAAGGGAACCTATGACAAATCTAGAAGGCATCCAGTCCAATCACTTCATGGCAAATAAAAGGTGGAAGCAGTGACAGATTTCCTCTTCCTAGGCTCTAAAATCACTGCAGAGCAACTTCAGCCAAAATTAGAAGACAAATGTTTTTTGGAAGGGAACCTATGACAAATCTAGACAGTGTTTTAAAAAGCAAAGGCATCACTTTACCAACAAAGGTCCACATAACTATATGGACGGTCTTTCCAGCAGTCACGTATGGATGTGAAAGTTGGACCATAAAGAAGTCAGAGCACAGAAGAACTGATGCTTTTGAACTATGGTGCTGTAGAAGACTCCTGAAAGTCCCTTGGACAGCAAGGAGATCAAACCAATCCTAAAGAAAATCAACTCTGAATATTTATTGGAAGGACTGGTGTTGAAGCTCCAATAATATGGCCACCTGATGAAAAGTGCCAATTCCTTGGAAAAGATTCTGATGCTGAGAAAGATTGAAGGCAAAATGAGAAGAGGGCAACAGAGAATGAGATGTGTGGATGAGATCATTGATTCAATGGAGATAAATTTGGGCAAACTATGAGAGATGGTGAGGGACTGGGGGGCCTGGTGTGCTGCAGTCCATGGGGTCACGGAATCAGACACATCTTGGTGACTGAACAACAAATACACCGACGCCAGCTATTTCATCTTTCACTCCTCTACCATGCCTATCTTCTTGCCCTCATAGATATTCTACAATTTGTCTATATTTTGAAGACATTGTTTCCCTTACAACTATCTAGAATGGAAAACATTGTTAATCAAAATAGTGGTAATTTATTGAAAATATTTTCTAGGAACCTTGCTAAATATTACATCTTTTCATGTTAGTCAATTTCACAGTGACCTATTATTACTCCTATCTAATGGGAATACCAGACCACCTGACCTGCCTCTTGAGAAATCTGTATACAGGTCAGGAAGCAACAGTTAGAACTGGACATGAAACAACAGAGATGTTCCAAATAGGAAAATGAGTACATCAAGGCTATATTTTGTCACCCTAGTTATTTAACATATATGCAGAGTACATCATGAGAAACACTTGACTGGAAGAAACACAAGCTGGAATCAAGATTGCTGGGAGAAATATCAATAACCTCAGATATGCAGATGATACCACCCTTATGGCAGAAAGTGAAGAGGAGCTAAAAAGCCTCTTGATGAAAGAGAAAGAGGAGAGTGAAAAAGTTGGCTTAAAGCTCAACATTCAGAAAACGAAGATCATGGCATCCAGTCCCATCACTTCATGGGAATTAGATGGGGGAAACAGTGGAAACAGTGTCAGACTTTATTTTGGGGGCTCCAAAATCACTGCAGCTGGTGACTGAAGCCATGAAATTAAAAGATGCTTACTCCTTGGAAAAAAAGTTATGACCAACCTAGATAGCATATTCAAAAGCAGAGACATTTCTTTGCCAACAAAGGTCCATCTAGTCAAGGCTATGGTTTTTCCAGTAGTCATGTATGGATGTAAGAGTTGGACTGTGAAGAAGGCTGAGTCCCGAAGAACTGATGCTTTTGAACTGTGGTGTTGGAGAAGACTCTTGAGAATCCCTTGGACTGCGAGGAGATCCAACCAGTCCATCCTGAAGGAGATCTTTGGAAGGACTGATGCTGAAGCTGAAACTCCAATACTTTGGCCACCTCATGCGAAGAGTTGACTCATTGGAAAAGACTTTGATGCTGGGAGGAATTGGGGGCAGGAGGAGAAGGGGACAACAGAGGATGAGATGACTGGATGGCATCACTGACTTGATGGACGTGAGTCTGAGTGAACTCCGGGAGATGGTGATGGACAGGGAGGCCTGGCGTGCTGCAGTTCATGGGGTCGCAAAGAGTCAGACATGACAAAATGACTGAATTGAATTGAATTGAACTGAATAGCTAAAGCAAATAAGACAGAAAAAAGATATATAATTTGCATCAATACATAAAGCTATAAAGTAGCATAATTGGGATTCAAATCAAGATTGCTTTTAAGAAGGGTAAGGTTTTGGAGACAGACAATGTTTTAATTTTGACGCAATACCAGATTTATAGAAAATTTACTGTAGTTACTTTCCCTAACCTGGAACAGTTTCTGAATCTTTCTTTGTATTTCCTGATACTGACATTATAAAGATTTCAGGGCATTTTTAAATTTTTTTAGAATGCACCCCAATTTGGGTTGGTTTCATGCAAAACCCTGCTCTCAACTACCTCATTGCCGTATTTTTTCTCATCACATATAGTACAGCTGCTTTTCCAAAGACTGATGCTAACACCCTAGCAGAATTAGTATTTACCTTTTGAATTCTTTTTCTTAAAGAGGATTCCAAAATTGTATTAGCTTAAGTTCCCACAAAACCAGTCTGGTCTCTGCCAAAAATATTTCATCTCAACGTATTCAAATGGATAAACTAACTCTCCTCAGCACCAAAGCTAATGGCCAGTGGTGCCAACATCTACTAAGAGTCAGAAATTCAGTGCCACCCTAGGTGTCTTTATCTGCTCTCACCTATGATTTTCACTAAAGCTTATCTATACGACTTACCAAAGTTTCTAGGATAAGTCTCCTTTTCTTTTTCTCCATCTTTTATTAAATTTTCTTGGTCTCTTATCCTCTCCTTTCTAGACTATAACAAGTCTATCCTGTCTCCCAATCTGCAATCTTGTTCCCTCCATCAGCCACATCCTTTTCACTGTTCTTTTTCCAATACTACAAATTGAATTGAATATCCCAATTGCTTACAAGGAAGCACTAGCTTAGCATATATACTATTAGGATAGGGTCCAAACTTCCTGGGGTGTCATATACAGCCTCTGAGGTCTTGCCTGAGTGTTTCTCCATCCACAGCTCCTGCTGCTTTGATAATGCTCCTGTAACCATGCCCCGCCCCTCATGCCTTCTGTCCATATCTTAATTTTTCCAAACCCTCATTATTTCTAAATGTTCACCAAAGGTACCAAGTAATTTTATAACTTGAAGTCTTTGCATATGCTGTTTTCATGCTTGAAAAAATTTACCTTCCCATCTCCATCTGATGGATTTCTATTCACCCTCAAAATTAATAGAGTCTCTTTGTGGAAATGTTTGTTCTCAACTTTATTTATCTACAGTTTCCTGTAATTTAGATATTATTATGCTCTTGGCACTTAAATATTTACCTTTGCAAAGATTGCCTTTGTCTCCTGCTCACCCCTAATACTCCAATAACCTGCAGACGCTTTGAGATCAGGGGTTATGTCCTGATTATTTGATATCCCCATCACCTGGACAGTAGCAAATATTTGCTGACTTAAAGTAAATCCTGCTCCATGGGTCAGAAATGTTTCCCAAACGTAAGGAAACCAGTTTTTGCTGAAAGGAAGAATTGAAAGATGTCAGTCCAGGTCCATAGAAACAGACACAATTCCACTGCGGTGGTTCAAGGGGAAAGAAGTATCAGATGGACTACTTTCAGAGGTATAGACAGGGTTCAGGGGACCAAAAAGGGGTGTTATCACCCAATCACTAGCTACAGGAGGTGAGAATAGTGTTAGTGGATCCAATGAGGGCTGGGTACACAGAGGAGGAAATATGAGTAAACCAATAGATAAGGAGGGACCCAGCCACTGCCAGGAGCTCAGCATGAAAGTGGAAATATAGGGGGAATACTTTCCCTCCTCTGTTCTCCTGTGCTCCCAGCCCCCACTGAAATCTCTAGCTAAGCCCATTGAAAAGCCAGTTGTTAAGGGAGTTTAGATGAAGCTTTCTCAGGCAGTCAGCCTTCTGGGCTAAAAATGGATGAATCTAAGTTGAATAAAGAAGAATATCAGCATGACAGCCAAGAAAAGCAATTCAGAGGCAAAGGTTATATTCATTGTGTGTGTATTGCCCACATATTCATATAAGTACTTTATATCTATCTCTTTTAATCCTCCCCACAATCCTGTATTATAGGTATATTACTGTCTTCTCCTCTCTAGAAAAAGGAAAACTGAAACTTAGAGAAATTAAAATGAATTGTCACAGTTCACCCATAGCTAATCATGTGCTATCAAGCCCAACACTGATTCTCTGTCAGAAGTCAAGTAATATTTTCTGTATAGATGAGCCAGATTTGCTGCTGGATCACAATACCTCCCCTCTGGACCAGAAACTTCTAAGGTGGATCTCAAGTAAAAAGGTAGATGATCCAATACCACATTGCCTAATGATTTCCTTTAACCTCATTTGCCAGTCCATTTGTCATATAAATAGAAAAATAAAGAAGGGAGGTGGCTCCTTCTCTTTACTTCCAAATCCAGAGCAAGGCAGTTTCCTAATATAGTCTATAGTTTGAAAAGGGACTTGCTTGTTTTAGATTTTTAAACACTTCTTTTCACCAGATAAATCTTTAACATTGGAGTTTCAAGTCACTTTGCCTTCAGATCCCAAATCTATAAATTCATTTTTAATAGAACATTTATTTTAGTAAAATCCCCCCCAAACAAAATGAAAACCCAGAGAGTTTGTTTATAAAGTACCCAAGACTATATCAATATTGGAGACTTTTGCTTAATAACTTAAAAAGGAGCCAACTATACTACATTTCAGAGAAAGGAAACAAAGACAGCTAAAAGATTGTAAATTAAGACCCAGGAGAAAAGTTTGAAGAAACTGTCATTATGTGTCCTATTAAAAAAAGAAAGAAAAGAAATGCTGCTGCTGCTGCTAAGTCACTTCAGTCGTGCCCAACTCTATGCAACCCCATAGATGGCAGCCCACCAGGCTCCCCCATCCCTGGGATTGAGTAGAGTCTAAATAAAGGTCTCAAAGAGTGTGAATTACAGAGAAAGGATGAGAAATGCAGTTCATTTCATCAAATCTGTGTGTGAATTGCAGCACTAGACATAATACTCTACAAAATAAAAAAGTGGACAAGTGTAGTCCCTGCTCAGGATGGGGTGACACTCTTGCAAGACAAATACCCAAAATGCAAAGTCCAATGCTTTCAGTGTTATAATGGGTGCTTGGTGCAAAGAGGCGCATGATTCCACCATGATGTTAGACCACCATTATCTCTTGGTGCATTTCTATAATAAGCTCTTGTCTCACTGTTTCCACTTTTGGCCACCCACAGTCTAGCCTACATAGCAGCCAGACTGCAGGTCTGATCATGCCAGTCCTCTGCTCAATACTCCAGTGGCCTCCAACACGTTCTTCTCAGGGCTGCCAAGGCTCTCAATGGTTTGGCTTCTCCTTCCCTCTCCTGCATTACCTCCTGAGCCCTCCCCCTCACTCACTGTGCCCTAGCCTCACGTATCTCCATGTCTTCCCCCACCACATCGTCCACCATGTATACTTAGCATTTGCGGCTTCTGGTCTCTCTTCCTAGAAGATTCCTTCTCCAGATAGTTGGATTGAGAAGATCCAACTTACGCAAAAAGAGTGAATTTTACCTTCCTCTATCTTTTTGTTCTATTCGGGTCCTTAGCCACATGAGGGAAGCTGGGCTTCATGATGCCTACTGACACAAATGCTATTTTCTTCTGGAGACACTCTCACAGATATATCCAGAAATAATATCTTACCAGCTCTCTGGGCATCCCTTAACCCTGTCGAGTTGACACATAAAGTTAATCATCAGATATAGTTTACTTATTCACTTTCCAAATATTAACTCTTCAGAACAGTGTTTGTCTGACCTGTTTATCTAGAAAGGCAGCTTCAGACACATTCTATACCCTTAGTCTGTTTTAGTTTTCTCTCTAGCAGTCACACTAGTTATTATTACACTTATATCCCTTTGCATGTTAATTTATTGTCTGTCTGCACACAGTCTGAGTCCCCAAAACTGAAAGAATAAGACATCCACAGCAATGCAGAAGCATAAAGGGGTTTTATTGCTAGCTCGAGCTAGGGCTCCCGTCTCATCCAGCACAATGGAGTCTTGATGAGAGCCCCGAGCTCTGAATCACAGCTGCTTTTATATGGGCGGTTCTTAGTACAGCTGGTGGGTAATGATTGGCTGAGCCATACACTTGCGTGATTTTCAAATCCTGCATCCCTATCCGGATTGGCTCAGGTTTGGCGCCATCAGAGACTTTCCCAGGGTGTGGTTTCTCAGAATCATGACTCAGGTTTTACAAGAATCTGAATCTTAGGCTTAGTATAGCTTGTTGAGCCTGTCATGGCTCAGGTCTGGTCCCTTAACATTCCCCCCTCTCTTTAGTTACACTGAGGAATCTTCCTCAGCATTTTGGAGCAGGGCCTGATATTGCTGCCTAAGTACTAGTACCTGGACTGTATTGATGCACTCCTTAACGAATGTGATAAGTCTATTTAGGATACAGAGGCCAAGAGTGAGAATCAGTAGTAGCACTATGAGAGGGCCCACCAGGGTGGAAATCAATGTTGTTAACCATGAGGACTGTTGGAACCAGGACTTAAACCATCCCTGTGCTCTCTTTTTCGTTGGGCTAGCCCTTCCCTTACTTTGGCCATAGATTCTCTTACTACTTCGATGTGGTCTGCATAAAAACAACATTCTTCCCTCAGAGCCATGCAGAGTCCCCCTTGTTGCAGGAGCATCAGCTCTAACCCTCTTCAGTTTTGTAAGACCACCTCAGACAGGGAAGTTAGTGATTTCTCTAGGTGACTAACTGATTTCTCTATGCGGGTGATATCTTCATCTATAGCTGCCCGCAAGGAAGTAAACTCTTGGCCTTGGAAGGACAAGGCAGCTATCCCGGTTCATGCTCCAGTGATCCCAGGACTAAACACGGTTGCTAATGTGATGGCCGTGATGGGCTCTCTCCTAACTCTGTTCCCTCCCAACTGATTTGCTGTCTCTCCAGCCCAATGGGAGTACATGACTTCTTCAGGGTGGTATAAGATCTTTGGCATTACAGCCACCAAAACACAAAACTCTCTACTCTGATTAAAAACTGATGCATGTAAACAAGGAGTCAGCCCGGTTTGGGAACAGACCCGTCAACTTCCTGCCTCAGGCACAATCCATTTTGTTTTATCTAGTCCTGTAAGATTGATCATTCAGGCACACAAGGGGGTCCTTTCAGGGGGAACTATACGTATGCAAAGTCCCCTTCCCCAAACTTCTCTCATTGTGAGACCGACCCTATGTTCTCCCCAGTGACACTGAGGTGGATTTGTGCTGGTGGACAGGTTGTAAGAAACATTTAAGCCTATCGCTTCATAATAGGGAGGGTGGGTCCTGTTGTCTGGCTAATCACTAGAATTCCTCCAGGGTATAGGCCAGGCCACCTAACGTAGAGCTGGAAACCCCAAGATAGCCTGGAAACCCAAGACCTCTCCTGCTCAGCCGACTCCTGATTGAACATTACTTTCACCTGATCAATCTTGTGGCTGGATGTGTTCCCGACTCTGACTCCGGGTAGGAGATAGACAAACGAGAAGTTGACCAATCCCAGTTCCCTACCCCCCATTTCCCCACCCCATCATTGGAGGTCACACAGCTCCAGACCCAACAGAAATAATGTTGTAGGGCCTAGCAAGTCCCCCAATTGTTCTTTATGTGTCCAGGGCATGCCCAGAATCCATAGTTCCTCAGCCATGGTCCCTCCCAACCACTGTCAATCAGTTTCCCCAGGTTAAAGTACAGATCCGGCCACCAAGTATTGGGGGGGTGAATTCCGGTGGTCGAATTGAGTACCTCCCGAGTCAGTCCATTCCGAAGCTTCCAGGTGATTTTGGCGGATTGGTGCGGGTTAGCGCTGGCTGTCCCAGGGTCAAGGAAGATGGCCACCAACAGGAGAGTCAGAGTGATTTGTCTGGAACCTGCTGGCAGATGAGCTTCATTCTTAAAGGATGGGAGGGATGCGGTGTCACCTTTCATTTTTCCTGGGCCTTCTCTTGTTCCTCTGGAGTGGCACGGTGCACATGGTTACAGTGCACCCAAGGTCCAATGCCATCAACCTTCAAGGCAGTGGGGGTGGTGAGAACACCACATGGACCTCTCCATCTAGGCTTTAGGGTTTTAGATTGGTGTCGTCTGACCCATACTCAGTCTCCTGGTCCAATGTTATATGTAGGGATGGTCCCCTGGTTTTAGCCCTCATGAATGTCTTTAACTAAAGTCCAGATGTGTGTATGTACTTTGCTCAGGGCTAAGATTGCCTCTCGGAACACTCTTAAGGTAGGGTGAGATTCTGCTTTTTCCCTCGAAAATAGGACATATTGGGAGAGAACTCTCATAGACAATGTCGTACGGGGTTAGGTTTAACTTGTAGGGGGTATTATCTGCCTGGAAAAGCGTGAAGGGAAGGAGGGTCACCCAGTCCCTGCCAGTCTCTATTGCCAACTTTGTTAAAGTTTCTTTTAGGGTCCAGTTCATTCTTTCTACCTGTCCTGAGCTCTGGGTATTGTATTTGCAATGCAGTTTCCATTTGGTCCCCAGGGCTGAGGTTAGTCCCTGAACAATTTGGCTCACAAAAGCAGGTCCATTGTCAGAACCAATAGATACTGGCAGCCCAAACCTAGACACTATCTCTTCTAGGAGTTTCTTGGAAACCATCACTGCTGTCTCTCTCTTAGTAGGGTAGGCCTCCACCCACCCAGAGAAGGTATCCACCAAGACTAACAAGTAATGGTACCCGTACTTGCCTGGCCTTACCTCAGTGAAATCTATTTCCCAATGTTGTCTGGCCTCTTCCCTCGGTACCTTATACCCATGTACTGTCCCTTCCCCTGGTTTCATCATCTGGCACACTTTACAGGCACAGGCTATGTCTTATATGGCTGCTTTTTTGTCAGGGAAACCACAGGCAAGCTGTCTGTAAGAGTGATAGAGTCTTCTTTTCCCTCATATAGGTAGTCTGATGTAGGTGTGTGCAGAGTTGTCGGCCCAGATCAGCGGGGAGCAATAGGTTGCCCTCCTGGTCCCGGTATCATCCATCCTTACTCGTAGAATGGTTGCTGTTTTCTCAAATCCAGTCCTGATCGGAGAGGGAGTATTAGGGGGCTGGTGGCAGGTCCCCATTCCTGGGGCCGGCAATCCCACAGCCGTATGCGGGTCCCATAGCTTCCCGTGGCAGCTTGGTGAGCTGCTGTGTTGGCGGCTCAGTTGCCTCAAGCCCTGAGATCTTTCCCCTTCTGGTGTCCTAGAACATGCATTATGGCTACCGCCCGAGGCTGGTGGACCACTGCCAAGAGTCTACGGATCTCAGGTAAGTTCTTGACTACCTTTACCTCTGCCATTAGGAACCCCCGTTCCTTGTATATTGGGCCATGAATATGCTCTTGAAATGCCTGCCTCATGGGTTCAGTCCAAGTCCAGTTTTGGCTTTCTTTACTTCCTTCATATAGTGGTCGGGTCTTCTCGGCGAACCTGATGATCCACAGTCTGCAGTGCCCAATAGTCCCTAGGAATTCCCTCACTTGGCAAGGGGTCGCCAGTTCAGGAATCCACAGAATAGTCTTTTTCATGGCCTGTGTCAGCCACCGTTGCCCCTGCTTCATCTTCTGCCACCCTCACTAGATTTCCCCTAGCCTGACTATTTTTGCAACTTTTTCCTAATGTCTGGGGCTGTCTGATTCACAAAATTCTAGTATAACTGCTGCGTGTGACTCATCAGCCTGTGGGTCCATGGGGGTGCACTGTCTGAAAGCTTCCATTAACCTCTCTAAGAGGGCTGCCAGGCACTCAGTCAGTTCCTGTCTAACCAAATTTACCTTGGCCAAATTTGTTGGTTTCCTTGCGGCTGCCCCAAGGCCAGCCATGAGAGTCTGGCGGTACACTTGGAGATGCTCCCTACCTTCAGCATGCTTAAAATCCCAGTGGGGTCGTGTCAGAGGGAATCCTTTGTCAATTGGATTAGGCTGCATGGTAGGTCTTCCATCCAGCTGCCCAAGGCCAGCCATGAGAGTCTGGCGGTACACTTGGAGATGCTCCCTACCTTCAGCATGCTTAAAATCCCAGTGGGGTCGTGTCAGAGGGAATCCTTTGTCAATTGGATTAGGCTGCATGGTAGGTCTTCCATCCACCCCTGAAATGTTTTTCCATGCCTCCGACAAAATCTGCTCATGTTCCTCTGTGGTGAAGGCAGTCATCCCAAGTGGGGTTACGGGTGAAAAAGGATAGACTCTAGAAGGTCACTGAGGACAAAATTATAGATTTCACCACTCGAACGGCGGACAGGTTGATGGTCCCTGCTGGCACCTATTTAGCAGTAAAAGTAGCTTATTCAGACTAGCAAAATGTTACTTATTTGTTCTTTTTCACCAGCACTGATAGATTCTGTGCTTTAGACTTAAAATCAGAAAAACTGGTCAGTCATATGGGACAATGGAGTGGAAGTCTCTTGCTTCATGATTACAGAATAGAACACAGGAGACAAGACAAACACACAGAGAACAGTGACAATGCCGGCACACACAAAGATGCGACGAACAGAGGAGAGACAAACCTCGGCCAAGAACACAGTACTAGGTCTTCCTGGGCCCCCTGAACCCTCTTATCTCTCGAGGTTACCTTTCCAAAGGTCATCCGATGCCCACCAGATTTGGGATCGAGAGAGAAGTTCTCTTCCCCGCAGAGCCAGCAGCCTTCCAGCGCGTATGCTGGGCCTCGGTCTTACACTGGCTAGGATGACTAATTCGCCCCTGATTAGGCCTGACAAGAGCTCTCTTCTCATCAGAGCCAGCTGCCTTCCACTGCATATGCTGGGCCTTGGTCTTACACTGGCTACCCAAACTTAACATTGGTGTTCAGATATCTTTCCTCCAAGTCAGGAAACCCCTTCTACTGGGAGAGTGTTATTCTTCCCAGTTAAAGGAATCCTGGACGAGCCCCTAAATGTTATGCCCAAATTCCGAGTCCCCAAAACTGAGAGACTAAGACGTCCACAGCAATGCAAAAGCATAAAGGGGTTTTACTGCTAGCTTGAGCTAGGGCTCCCGTCTCATCCAGCATCCAGCACAGTGGAGTCTTGACGAGAGCCCTGAGCTCTGAATCACAGCTGCTTTTATACAGGCGGTTCTTAGTACATCTGGCGGGTAATGATTGGCTGAGCCGTACACGCATGCGATTTTCAAATCCTGCATCCCTATTCGGATTGGCTCAGGTTTGGTGCCATTGGGGACTTTCCCAGGGTGTGGTTCCCCAGAATCATGACTCAGGTTTTACAAGAATCTGAATCTTAGGCTTAGTTGAGCCTGTCAGGGCTCAGGTCTGGTCCCTTAACAGTCATGGTAGCAGAAACTTTGTTTAAGTCATGGCTGCAACTCACTGCACAAGTGAACAGTGCCTGGCAGTAGGTGGAGTGCAAAAATACTTGCTGAGAAAATGAGTTCCTAATTTTCATTGTAGAGGAATGAAAGAAATGTAGAGATGTATTCTGCTGACACCTGGAATAGGCTCTAGCATATTAAAAATCTCTAGCATACTATTTACTGCTTAAAATAGTTTTAGTTTTAGGTGAAATATTTGAACTAGGACTTGTAAAAACAGTAAGATCTCAACAGGATGAAGTAAGAGCAAAGTAAGAAAAAGCTTCTCAGTATTGGATAGTATTAGAGGTAGGGAAGTGTAATTTTTCATAATAATGAGAGTTTGAGATTGATGGGAACAGAGGAAGTCTAAAGAAGAACAGATATAAAATTGGGACAGTAAGGTGTAATGGGATCAGAAGAACCTTAAATACCACATTTGTACATTGTGTATTCAGCCTGGGGAATGACAGAATAGCATCTGTCTTTCCAGAAATTTTCATTTTGCCTATGACATGCAGAAAAGGGGAGAGAAGGAAGATGAGCCTGAAAACCAAGGAAAGAGTGAGCATCCAAAAGGACAGTTGCAGTAAGAATAAAATGAGATAAGAAAATAAAGGAGGATTACAGGAATTAGGGGTAGAAAAGATAGGTTTCACTTCAAAGATTGAATTCAAGTGTTTGATGAGACATTCCAAGTAAAATAAACAGTAAATTGTTTTCTGAAGTGGTAGTCCAAGATATATACTAAATTATAATTTTCAAGGAAAATATTATTTTAAAAATAGTCCATCTAGGTAGTTTTTATTAAGGAAACATATTTTCTTTTTAAAAAAAGTATATATAGAACAATTCTTAAAGATATGGGAATACCAGACCACCTGACCTGCCTGCTGAGAAGACTGTACAAAAGTCAGGAAGCAACAGTTGGAACTGGACATGGAACAACAGACTGGTTCCAAATGAGGAAAGGAGTATGCCAAGGCTGTATATTGTCACCCTGCCTATTTAACTTATATGCAGGATACATCATGCAAAATGCTGGGCTGGTTGAAACACAAGCTGGAATAAAGATTGCAGGCAGAAATATCAATAACCTCAGATGTGCAGCTGACACTACCCTTGTGGCAGAAAGCAAAGAAGAACTAGAGAGCCTCTTGATGGAGGTGAAAGAGGAGAGTGAAAAAGGTGGCTTAAAACTTAACATTCAGAAAAACAAGATCATGGCATCCAGTCTCATCATTTCATGGCAAATACATGGGGAAACAATGGAAACAGTGACAGACTTTACTTTTTGTGCCTTCAAAATCACTGCAGATGGTGACTTCAGCCATGAAATTAAAAGACGCTTACTCCTTGGAAGGAAAGCTATGACCAACCTGCTGCTGCTGCTGCTGCTGCTGCTGCTGCTGCTGCTAAGTCACTTCAGTCGTGTCCAACTCTGTGTGATCCCAAAGACAGCAACCCACCAGGCTCCCCGGTCCCTAGGATTCTCCAGGCTAGAACACTGGAGTGGGTTGTCATTTCCTTCTCCAATCTAGATAGCATATTATAAAGCAGAGACATTACTTTGCCAAAAGAGCTCTATCTAGTCAAAGCTATGGTTTTTCCAGTAGTTATGTATGGATGTGAGTTGGACTATAAAGAAAGCTGAGCAGTGAAGAACTGATGCTTTTGAACTGTTGTGTTGGAGAAGACTCTTGAGAGTCCCTTGGACAGCAAACAGATCCAGCTGGTCAATCCTAAAGGAAATCAGTCCTGAATATTCATTGGAAGGACAGATGCTGAAGCTGAAACTCCAATACTTTGTCCACCTTATGCAATGAAATGACTCATTGGAAAAGACCCTGATGCTAGGAAAGATTGAAGGTGTGAAGAGAAGTGGATGACAGAGGAGAAGATGATCTGATGGCATCATCAACGTGATGGACATGAGTTTGAGCAAGCTTCAGGAGCTGGTGATGGACAGGGAAGCCTGGTATGCTGCAGGCCATTGGGTCACAGAGTCAGACGCAACTGAGCAGCTAAACTGACTGATATAGAACAAATAAGACACAGCTAAGGAATTGAAAATTAAAAAAAAAAAAGAAGGCAGGGACTGAGTGATGACATATCATCAGAGAGGAGGTGAATGGAGAGTATTCAGAGACTTAGAAATTAAAGGAGATTTTTTAGCAAAAGTAAACAAACAGGCACATGGCTAGAAGAATCAGTGGGATGAGGCAAGGGAGAGATCCCCTGGGATTTGCATGTAGATCTTAACTGATGAACTTTCCCGGGATAGGTAATACAAAAAGGTGAGATAATGTTACAGAGACTTCTGAGTAGTAGAAGCTGTTGAGTAAAGATTAGTAATTATTTGTGTGGAAAGAAAAAAGGAGGTATGAGATGGAATTTTCCATCAAGGGAATTGCCCAGTAAGAGGTGACAATGGCATCTGTTTATTTTTTCTTGGTAACAGGAGCACACAGTGTCTAAACATGAGAAGCAGACTTTCAGTAACAATTTGTTGAAAGAATAAGTTAAGTACACTTGGCATTTAATAGGAAAAGGCTGAAAGTACAATAGGACAATTTGTAAGAAGTTCTAGTAGTTTGGGTAATACAGTCGTCCCTTCCAGATCCTGCTGATACAGAGGACAGACCATGTATCTGTCATCTTATATAAAGGACTTGAGCACTTGCAGGTTTTGGTATTTGGGGGTATCCTAGAATCAATCCCCCAAGAATCCTGAGGGATGACTGTACATTTTTCCCCCTCTGAAGAAGCTAAAAAGAAGAAGGCTGAATATACAGCAATACCTTACTTAAATGGAAAATTCCTAATGGTCTCTCAAGGTCTTCCAAAAATTGTCCTATGTTTGTCTCTCCATCCACCTTGCCTTCTTTTTCCACTTTCCCCTAGCTCCAGCTGCATTTACTTTCTTGCGGTTCTTCATACACGCAAGATCATTCCCCCACTTGCATTTTCCCTGGCTTGTCTCTCTACCTGGAATGTTCATTCCCAGAATCTCCTCATGACCAGCAAATTTCCACAGCTCAGGTCTTGGGTCAAATGTGAGACTCTTAAAAAAGGCTTTCTCTGACCTCCCATAATGAGGAGCTTCTACTCAGGTCATGTTTTGTCCTATCTCCCTACTTTATCTCCATGCTTTAGTTAAAAGGGTACATACCACTCAATAATATCATCTTCCTCACTATCTACTTATCATTTGCATAAGAAGAGATACTCCATCTTACTCATTCACTGATTACGTTCCTGTTGCCAGGAATAGTCTCTGGCATATAAAACACGAGACAAAAGAAAGGGAAAAAAATAATTATTTGGAAACAAATGAATAAAACTTGAAGTGAAAAAGATGAAAGTTAAAGAAGCAGATTTTAAGTTACCTTGGTCATTTCTATAAATTAACTTGTAAAGTATTTTCTCAAATAAGTCTCCTTCCTTTCCCTCTTGTGCCCCTCCTGCTCAGTCCACCAGAAATTCTCACCCAAACCATTGCAATCTCCCTGCTTTGTCCCATTCCAGTATAGTTTCCCAACTTAAGCCACAGTGATCTTCCTAGACTATATATCTGACTGTTTCCCTAGCCACCTAAAATATTTCATAAGTTCCTCATTGCTCTAAGAGTCAATTCAAACTCCTTACCTGGCTTTAATAATCAGACTGATATGGTCTTTATTTATTCCTATAGTTTCATTTTTCATAACTAACTCATGCCCACCTCATTACCCTCACTGATTCCTCTGGTCACTGAATTCTATCTACGTACTATGTTCCCTGTTCCCTCACTTCTCAACTACATTCTCTTCCTGGAAAGTTGCTCCACTCTTGCTTCATTTAAATCAACCCTGTATATCCTTTGGGTCTCAATGTGAATGCTGATTTTTCCATGCAATATTGTAAAACCTACTCTCACCCGAGTTATTTATTGCTTCTGTATAGTTCTAAATATTCTATTTATTATATATATATATATATATGGGCTTAAGCAGAAAAGAACTTTATTAAAGAATATTAAATAGAAGACAATATATCAGAGCAAAAGGCTAGAGAATCAGCCTTGGAGGCTGTATCAACAGGAAAAGAAGTGCCTGAATTTCTTCTGAAGAGCCCGTATTTTGTTACTGTTGGCATCACAAAAACCATTAACCCTGGACTTGAACTGCCATCATTCAGTCCTTTGTCATTATTAATCGAATGGTGGCTCCCTCTCTCCCACCTTTGCCACATTAAGTTCCATTCAGCTTTTTTTTTTTTAAATCTTATATCAGTCTTTCCTGAATTGACATGTTGGTAGATCTGATTGGTAGCCTTTAGTCAGAGGCATAAATTCTGAACTGCGGGGACAGAAGAAAAGCACTTTTCTAGCTTTTAATTTGATAAAGCAAAACTTAGGAGGTGGGAAGAATTGTCTACTGCATAGCTATCCTCTGTTATTTCCCTAATCACAATATATATTATTCGCTTCGCTTCTGTTTGTCTCCCTCACTAACTCCACAAAGACTAACCCCACAAAGGGGCCGAGCCAATCTCATTCACTACTGTTTCTCTAAGAGCTAGCAGAGAGCCTGACATATAGTGAATGCTAAAAGATTATTTTTTGAGTGAATAAAGGGTTGAAACCAGAGTTTGAAGATAGTATGGAACAGCTGTTGAAATTATAATGCACAAATTATAATTGGGAATCAATGAGAGAAGAGTGAGAACTGCTGCATTGCATTTTAGATCCTGCCAAGTTTAGGAAGAACCTGTTTGTGGTAGAACTGATTGTCAATGTTTAGTGAGTTTCTCAAGTGAAGCTAAGAAGCCAGGAAAGAAGAGTTTAGGGATCTAAACAAGTTTGTGGCTGGAAAAGGATTTGTGAGCGGAAGACTAAAAAGAGTTTGAGCTCAAACAAAATATACATGAACTCACTGAACATAGAATTTAGATTGCTTAAGGAACAGAAAAGGCATGGATAGCCTGTGAGAATACAAAATGAAATGACTAAAGATGATGATAAAGGCAAAGGTATAGTTTAGTATAAAATAGGAAGAAGATATATTTACTCCACCCTCCTCCAAGTTATCAAAGCCAAGTTCCTCGTTCCTCCCATTCTCAGCCCTGCCCATTTTTATGCAGCAATATTAATGAGAGGAGCATAGATCACCATCCTCTGTTGCATGTGTCCTCCTGCATCTAGAGTTGCTGAGAATTAAACTGCCCAGTTGAGTTGCCCAGTCAGAGACATTTGTGGCCTCCTTGTGTTTATTCTCTTTGTCAACGGAAGCCAAAATCCACAGAATTAGTCCCTTTTCTTTTCTCCTCTCCACATTTAAATATTTATCCTTTGCTGCCACACCCACCTGCTCAGTCTTTAGAACTGGTTATCTGTTTTATGTCCTGCTTTTTATTCTTAACAGATTGCCTCTGAAATGCTGAAACATGCTCAGACTGCTGCCCACATATTTAAGGAGTCTATTATCTTGTCCTGTATATGCCTATCTTCATCTTGAAGATCAGAACACTGCCTTAGTTATTAGCCCAGCAAAAGGGCTTCTATATGATGTCATATATGACAACTGCCCATCAACCTGACTCTTCAGTCTTAGCTACCATCTGGGTAGCTTGGCATTGTCCTGTGTTATGAACTGAACATTTGTGTCTCCCCAAAATTTCTGTTTTGAAGCCCTAACCATCCAGAGTGGTTGTATTTGGTGGTAGGGCCTTTGTGAGGTAATTAGGTTCAGAAGAGGTCAGGAACACGAGGACACCATGGTGGGATTAGAGTCCTTATAAAGAGAGGAAGAGAATGGAGCTGTCTTTCTCCCTCTCCCCTGCCTGCTGAGGACACAGTGAGAAGGCAGCCATCTACAAGTTAGGAAGAGGGTTTTCACCAGAACTCTACCATGCTGGCACCCTGGTCTCAAACTCCCTGACCCCAGAACTATGAGAAATAAAGTCTGTCGTTTAAGCTACCCAGTCTATGGTATTTATTACGGTAGCCTGAGCTGACTGAGATAGCTGGTCTTGCCGACTGAGATAGCTCATCTTGCCATGACTCATACTGATTTTTTCTGAGATGTGACTCTGCCCCTTGAACTCTGTGCTTTATTCATCTTGTTTATTCTCAAGAGTCAGGTCATCCTCTACTTCAGGGTCACCTTCTCCATCATATAATCTGAAAACAAATAATATGGTGACCTATACCCATTTCTTAGGTTGCAACCAAATGCAAAAAGAAGAGTTACCAAATGAAATGATAGCCTAGTTTAAGTTGCAGTAACAAATGCCTCTGAAATCTCAGGGACTTAAAGCTAGGTCAAAAATCTTTTCTAAGGACCAGATGGCAAATATTTCAGGCTTTGTGAGTCACAATATCTGTCATAACTATTCAACCCTGTCACTGAAGCACAAATGGCATCACAGTCAATACATAAATTAATGGGCATGGCTGTGTTCAGGAAAGCTTTACTCATAAGAACAAACAAATTAGCCCTTAGTTTGCTGACCCAGACTTAAAGCAATGAGAATCTATATCATGTTCATCCTTGGTCTTTATTACAAGTTGGATGGATGACCTGTTCAAATTGTCACTGTCGGTACTCTAGGCCCCAAACTGACAAAAGAGCCAAAATCTGCAACTTTGCTTTTAATTATAACAAAGAGGATAGTGAATTAAAGGAAACCATGTGTTCTTAAAGCTTCTTTTCAGAAGTGACATACATCATTTTCACTTGGATTTCATCAGCTCATGTATATTCTATCTTCACTCCTGAATTTAACATGGCAGGGAAGTATTAATTTCCTATAGAGGAGAGAAACTAAGAATTGGTGAAGACTGACATAATGGACAAAAAGGATTTGAGGTTTCAAGCTTAAAATTCTTGATGCAGGTTTAGATAAGGAGAAAAGACTGAAGTCATACGCTTTAAGATAGCTGAAAAGAAATGGCATGGCACTAAAGGTAACTGCAGTGGAATGATTGTGAAATTTGTATACTTCAAAGTTCGTTAGCATGCTTATTGAAATTAAGACTAACTGTCCTCTGCATCAGTAAAAAACAAGAAAAATAACAGCATAATATAACATAGATAATGTGATAGATCTGCATAGATCTTAAATTTCCTTGGTATATTTGCTTAGTATTTAAAGACAGGAAAGAAATCACATTGTAAAAAACAATGTAAACACCATAATCTAGTCTTAGTACACACCAAAATATATCAGAAGTCCAAATTGGCTGATCTATTATTTACTTTTTAATTATCTGTACATCTATCTCTATCTACCTATATTTACAATATAAGAAGATCTTGAAATAACCACCTATGCAGTAAATCAATTACCATCAAATCCATTTGAAAAATGAAAAACCAATAGTTGATGTGAAACATGATTTGATATAAAAATGTTTTAGCATTTTATAAATGCATTCAGTTCAGTTCACTTGCTCAGTCGTGTCCAACTCTTTGAGACCCCATGAATCAGAGCATGCCAGGCCTCCCTGTTCATCACCAACTGCCAGAGTTTACCAAAACTCATGTCCATCAAGTCGGGGAAGCCATCCAGCCATCTCATCCTCTGCTGTCCCCTTCTCTCGCCCCCATTCCTTCCCAGCATCAGGGTCATTTCCAATGAGTCAACTCTTCCCATGATGTGGCCAAAGTATTGGAGTTTCAGCTTCAACATTAGTCCTTTAGGATGGTCTGGTTGGATCTCCTTGCAGTCCAAGGGACTCTCAGGAGTCTTCTCCAACAGCACAGTTCAAAAGCATCAATTCTTCAGCACTCAGCTTTCTTCACAGTTCAACTCTCACATCCATACATGATGACTGGAAAAACCATAGCCTTGACTAGACGGACCTTCATCGGCAAAGTAATATCTCTGCTTTTTTAATATGCTATCTAGGTTGGTCATAGTTTTCCTTCCAAGGAGTAAGCGTCTTTTAATTTCATGGCTGCAATCACCATCTGCAGTGATTTTGGAGCCCAAAAAATTAAAGTCTGACACTGTTTCCACTGTTTCTCCATCTATTTCCCATGAAATGATGGGACCAGATGCCATGATCTTAGTTTTCTGAATGTTGAGCTTTAAGCCACTGTTTCACTCTCCTCTTTCACTTTCATCAAGAGGCTTTTTAGTTCCTCTTCACTTTCTGCCATAAGGGTGGTATCATCTGCATATCTGAGGTTATTGATATTTCTCCTGGCAATCGTGACTCCAGCTTGTGCTTCTTACAACACAGCGTTTCTCATGATGTACTCTGCATAGAAGTTAAATAAGCAGGATGACAATATACAGCCTTGATGTACTTCTTTTCCTATTTGGAACCAGTCTGTTGTTCCGTGTCCAGTTCTAATGGTTGCTTCCTGACCTGCATACAGGTTTCTCAAGAGTCAGGTCAAGTGGTCTGGTATTCCCATCTCTTGAAGACTTTTCCACAGTTTATTGTCATCAACCCAGTCAAAGGTTTTGGCATAGTCAATAAAGCAGAAATAGATGATTTTTTGGATCTCTCTTGCCTTTTCCATGATCCAGCAGATGTTGTCAATTTGATCTCTGGTCACTCTGCCTTTTCTAAAACCAGCTTGAATATCTGGATGTTCACGGTTCATGTATTGCTGAAGCCTGACTTGGAGAATTTTGAGCATTACTTTACTAGCATGTGAGATAAGTGCAATTGTGCAGTAGGGCTCAGAGGTTAAAGCATCTGCCCCCAGTGCAGGAGACCTGAGTTTGATCCCTGGGTCGAGAAGATCCCCTGGAGAAGGAAATGGCAACGCACTCCAGTATTCTTGGCTGGAGAATCCCATGGACAGAAGAGCTTGGTAGGCTACAGTCCACAGAGTCACAAAGAGTCGGACATGACTGAGTGACTTCACTTTCACTTTCACTTTGAGCATTCTTTGGCATTGCCCTTCTTTGGGATTGGAATGAAAACTGACCTTTTCCAGTCCTGTGGCTACTGCTGAGTTTTCCAAATTTGCTGGCATATTGAGTGCAGCACTTTCACAGCATCATCTTTCAGGATTTGAAACAGCTCAACTGGAATTCCATCATCTCCACTAGCTTTGTTCGTAGTGATGCTTTCTAAGGCCCACTTGACTTCACATTCCAGGATGTCTGGCCCTAGATTAGTGATCACACCATCATGATTATCTGAGTCATGAAGATCTTTTTTGTACAGTTCTTCTGTGTATTCTTTCCACCTCTTCTTAATATCTTCTGCTTCTGTTAGGTCCATGCCATTTCTGTCCTTTATCGAGCCCATCTTTGCATGAATTGGTTAAAACTAATTTAACAGGCTTCTTTTTTGGTGGCATAGTAGAGCAAGACAGGAAAAATGAAAAAAGAAAAAAAGGTAATCATGGATTGCCACAATTGTTCTGAAAATTTTTTCTCCAAAGTGCACTAGAAAAATAGTTATCATAATTCACATTTCTGAACCAATAGTTGTCAATCCACTCTTCTTCATTCATATAATCACAATAAAACACTAGAGACTTAAAGTATATAGAAATAACCTTGAGCTGACTAGACTCGTTTTTTAAATAAATCATTTATATCTATTGTTTGCCTTTGTTGTATCAACTATTATTGGTAATAAACCACTTGTAGCAAACCTCAGAAGGGATGGAGGCAGGCAAATGTCATCACATACAGAATGCCTAAACTGTAATGTTACCCGGGCATTTTAACTGAAACACAGTCAAGATTCTAGCAACTACTATCCTCAGCATTTGATTCATGGCCTAGTTCAGGGGTCCCCAATCTCTGGGATTCAATGCCTAATGATCTGAAGTGGGGCTAGTGGTAAAGAACCCACTTGCCAATGCAGGAGATGTAAGAGACACAGGTTTAGTCCCTGGGTTGAGACAGTCCCGTGGAGGAGAGCATGGCAAACCACTCCATTATTCTTGCCTGGAGAAGAGCCAGGTGGGCTACAGTCCATGGGGTCGCAAAGAGTCGGACATGACTTAGCAATGCACCATCCACTGTCACAGGCTGGGTTGATTCCCACAGCATCCAGTGTACTGTTATTTGTGTGTGGTAATTTTTGACCTGAGGTGGAGCTGATGTCATAATAATAGAAATAATGTATACAATACTTGTAATAGATTTGAATCATTCCCAAACTATCTCCCTACCCTCATTCCCCACCCCAGAACCAGTCCCAGGTGCCATAAAGATTGGGGACCACTGGACTAGCAGAGTTACACCAACTGGTGTTTGTTTATCAGGTAAGGGCAACTCTAGGAGAAGCGTGTCTTGGTCTCAGCCTCAAATGTACGGTTTTGTGAATACAGTTGACTGTTAAAAACTATGTTAAGGACACTAACCCCCAACAGTCAGAAATCTGAATACACCTTTACATCAGCTCCCCATAATTGTAGTTCCATTCAATCAAAATTGGATCATGCAGTACCGTAATATACCTTTTGTAAATCATCCATTGAAAAAAAAATTCATTGTAAAGGTGGAAATGCACAGTTCAAACCCATGTTGTTCAAGGTCGGATGTCATAGGTTGTGAATCTAGAGCGAAAAAAAGGGACAGAATTGGACAAGTCTTTCATACAAAGGAACTTGGCTTTTACATTGTTTTATATGTCTTATTACTTGTTTTTTATTTGCTCATGGGAAAGAGAATAGGTTATGGCATGATTTAAGAAATATCAGGAAAATCTAAAGAAGCCACTCAAAAATACAAGCCTATATTTCCTAGGCCTTAGCTTGTTTTACATTGGAATAGAAAATAGTATTGTTTGGATAAAACTTATCATCTTTGTTTACCATTAGACTGCATTTCTCATTTTGATTTTTGAAGATTACCTCTAATCTAACTGCAAATACTAATCTGTACCATGATTTAAAATAAATGTTGTTACTGTACATGTGGAATGCTTCTGCCTGAACATTACTACCTTTGCATCTTATTGATTGCATGGCTGGTTTCTATGGCAACAGTAGTGGAGAAGTTAATTAAGATCAGGAGGTTAGAATTGAAGAAAAATAGAATTTTCAACACAGTTCATTTATCATGTACATTTAAATTAGTTTCCTTAATAAAATATCTACTGGAGCAGAATGGTGATGGCTGAGTCACTTTAATAAAAACAAATGATACATGTTAAAAGTTTAACATCACTTATTTGTACTCAATTCATCCCATTAGGAAGCACTTTGACTTTGGTAATCAAATTAACAAAAGTCATTAATATAGGTTTCTGTATCTCAATACTGTTACTCTAAGATTTTATCTTGAGCAATGCATCTTATACATAGTCCTACTATATACACAGAATAAGCTCATGGTTTTTTATTGTCTTTTTGTTCTAAATCCACCCTTTTCATGATGCTTTGATTGGGGTGATGCAAGCTACCTTTCTCAGTTGCCAATAGCTTCCTAGGTTCTGCTGCTGCTGCTAAATCGCTTCAATTGTGTCCGACTCTGCATGACCCCATAGATGGCAGCCCACCAGGCTCTCCTATCCCTGGGATTTGTCAGGCAAGAGTATTGGAGTGGGGTGCCATTGTCTTTTCCAATAGGGGGCAATAAGAAAAGATTAGTAGGTAAGAGGATGGGAGAGCAGATTTCTTCCTTTCTATTGACTTTCAGTTCTAGTCAGGATCAGTTCAGCAGTACTTCCCCAGGAAAGGCACTTGATACTACCCTCTAACATCCAAAACCTGTAACCAATCCATCGTGTGAAGTCCTGTGAAAAGACTAGTGCATTTCTGCTTTGCTTCATGAAATAAAGTCCATGATTGGTTTTATATGGAAAAATTATAATGGCAGCTTAAAAGAATAAATTATACTTTTTTGATTAGAAAAATTTTCAGAAACGTATAAACATAGGAAAAAAAGATTATTCAGTCCAACACACACATAGTGTTTATGCTAATATTTTGCTGCTTCTTCTCAGTAATATTGTATTGCAAATAGGTACATGCTTTTCCAATGGAGAAGGAAATGGCAACCCTCCAGTATTTTTGCCTGGAAAATTCCATGGACAGAGGAACTTGGAGGACTGCAGTCCTTTGGGTTGCAAAGAGTCAGATATGACTGAGCAACTACCACACACACATGCTTTTCCAAAAACATACCTATTCTATCTCTTCTTTTGTCTCCTGTGTTTTATTTTAAATAAAAACTGCATTTCTGGTTTGTTAAAAATTCTTCATAAACGTCATTTGAATGGCTACGTAACATTCCATGGCCTATTATAACATTATTCAATATTTAGACATTCTAGTTGCTTTCAAAAGCTTTATAATTACAATAACGCTACATCAATACCTCTGTGCTTCAAGGTTTTTCTTCCACATTTGGTTTGTTTCCTTAGAATTTAAACCTTTGTTTTTATAATCAGTCCCTTAATTCAGAACCAGAGCCCTCTTCAAAGTCTGCACACCAGAAATATTTCTGGAATTTCTCAGAGACTGTCTTTCATCAACTCACAAAGCATTCTTCCGTGCTTCTTTGTATGTGTGTGTATGTGTACGACACAGTGTATGTTTTCCTTACTCATTGTTCCTACGGCAATATTATAGCTGAAGGTGCATACAAAAATGTTTTTAGACTAATGATACCAATTTTGCCTTGCTAAGATAACATTCATATTTTATGTACAGAGCATTTAATTTTTAATATATTTTCCTTAAATTGGTGCTAATGCTCCCATAATAGAAACAGTGCTCTCTTGTTCAGTAGGAGAAACAAAAAAGCAATCATGCTCTGTTTTGAGTCATTAATTACAGGCTATTTTGATATAAACTAAAATGATAATATTTAAATGGCAAATATGAACCAATCAGACATTCAATATAAACCAGAAAACAATTATGCATACTTTCATTTTTGTTTTCTCACATGTATTTTGGTATATGCATACAACACTACTTACTTCAGGAGGTGTTAGGAAAGTCATATTGTATATCTATGTCCATACCCATATTCCTACCTATATGTAAGTACACTATTATAAACAACTGAAAATGTAAGACAGTCATCATTAGCTTTCCTAAACAAGATAAAATCAAAACCTATAACCCTGTGTTTAAGAAAAACAGGGCATTAATTCTATATGCTCAAAAAAGTTTCAGATTTCTTTAATCATCTCATATGCTATGAAATTCTCAACTCAAGGGCCAAAGCTGTCTTTTTCTTTTGCCCTTTTCTTCTGTTTCTTCTCTCAATTTCTTGGCTTGGCACTGTCAAAGTGTATCCTTCTGATTAAAAGACGCTGCTGCTGCTGCTGCTAAGTCACTTCAGTCGTGTCCGACTCTGTGTGACCCCATAGACAGCAGCCCACAAGGCTCCGCCGTCCCTGGGATTCTCCAGGCAAGAACACTGGAGTGGGTTGCCATTTCCTTCTCCAATGCATGAAAATGAAAAGTGAAAGTGAAGTCGCTCAGTCGTGCCTGACTCTTAGTGACCCCATGGACTGCAGCCCACCAGGCTCCTTCATCCATGGGATTTTCCAGGCAAGAGTATTGGAGTGGGTTGCCATTGCCTTCTCCTAGCTAGTTATAATTTGATGAATTAGCACATGATCTATAGAAATACTCTTGGTTGTAGTGTGGTTTTCTGGAGACCACCACATATTGTTCAACTGTAATAATAAAAACAGCAGGAGAGAAAACCTTAAAAAAAAGAGAGAAGGATTTTCCTTTTGAAAGGACTTTCCAGAGTCATATCTGTAGCCTGACATTCTTCACGATTAAATTCAATTTTCTCCCCTTAAAACAACAAAACTTTACTGAACACTGTGCAAGATGCAAGGTGCTGTTTTGAGCTATGTGTGATCTCATTAGCACCTCAGAACAACCATGGAATGTATTTATTATTTACCTTGTTTTATATAACATAAAGTCGGGGCTCAGAAATGTTAAGTAGCATTTCCATGTTTGTACAGAGTGACAGTGGCTTGTTTTAGGCACCATAGGAAGATGAGATCTCTGTACTGGTCTGCCAGGGTCACAGAATTTTATATGGAGGCCTTAACTGGACTCAGTCAGGCTCAGTAACACATGACTCTCTCAAGGCTGCACTCTTGAAAGTGGCTTGCATTGTGGGAGTGGTGGGCAGAATGTACATTCCAAGGGCAGGGGAGGGGATGAGCAGCCTTGGCCTGAGTGTAGTTTGAGGGTCAGCAAGCAGTCATGTCCTCTATATGACCTCCTCCAACAACTATATATATATATATATATATATTTTTTTTTTTTGGCATGGTTGTAAATTTCTTAGTTCTTCAAACTTTAAAGAAAAAATAACCTTCCCCTCAACCTGCTAAATCCAGAATCATTCCATTCTTATTCTCTTGCCCTTTATAAAGTCTTTATCAAGTTGGTGAATGCTGAAAAGTTACATTCTAAAAAAAAGATTCTGCTATATTATAGAAAAGATTCATGTGTTAGAAATATATGTCTATATATATATCTATATATTTTTATAGAATACTCTTTCTACTGGTCTCTCCCTCTCCTTTATAGAATACTCTTTCTCTCCATATAGGCATATATATGCATACATATATATAGATATATAGAAGTGAAGTTGCTCAATCGTGTCCAACTCTTTGTGACTCCATGGACTGTAGCCTACCAGGCTCCTCCGTCCATGTGATTCTCCAGGCAAGAAAACTGGAGTGGGCTGCCATTTCCTTCTCCAGGGGATCTTCCCAACCCAGGGATTGAACCCAGGTCTCCAGCATTGCAGGCAGACACTTTAACCTCTGAGCCACCTAAACAGGTATATATATATAACTGACTTTAAATAATTGCCCACTTGTGTATAATAAAAATAATTTACTATATGTAAATATTTCATTAAACACAACAGGACAAATATTTTGAATCAGTTCTTTCCAATTATGTCATTTGGATGCATTTTTATATAAGGTATAAAATCAAAAACAAGGTTAAATCTGCCCAATATTGTCTCATTATTTGGTTAAAAACAGAAGACGCAGTTCAGTTCAGTCACTCAGTTGTGTCCGACTCTTTGCAAGACCCCATGGACTACAGCATGCCAGGCTACCCTGTCCATCACCAACAACTTTAACCTCTGAGCCACCTAAACAGGTATATATATATAACTGACTTTAAATAATTGCCCACTTGTGTATAATAAAAATAATTTACTATATGTAAATATTTCATTAAACACAACAGGACAAATATTTTGAATCAGTTCTTTCCAATTATGTCATTTGGATGCTGCCATTTTTATATAAGGTATAAAATCAAAAACAAGGTTAAATCTGCCCAATATTGTCTCATTATTTGGTTAAAAACAGAAGACGCAGTTCAGTTCAGTCACTCAGTTGTGTCCGACTCTTTGCAAGACCCCATGGACTACAGCATGCCAGGCTACCCTGTCCATCACCAACTCCCAGAGCCTACCCAAACTCACGTCCATTAAGTTGGTGATACCATCCAACCATCTCATCCTCTGTCATCCCCTTCTCCTGCCCTCAATATTTCCCAGCATCAGGGTTTTTTCCAGTGAGTAGTTCTCCACATCAGGTGGCCAAAGATTTGGAGTTTCAGCTTCAGCATCAATTCTTCCAATGAATATTCAAGATTGATTTCCTTTAGGATTGACTGGTTGGTTCTCCTTGCAATCCAAGGGACTCTCAAGGGTCTTTTCCAACACCACTGTGCAAAAGCATCAATTCTTCAGTGTTCAGCTTTCTTTCTGGTCCAGCTCTCACACCCATACATGACTACTGAAAAAACTATAGCTTTGACTAGATGGACCTTTGTTGGCAAAATAATGTCTCTGCTTTTTAATATGCTGTCTGGGTTTATTGTAAGTTTTTTTTTTTTTTTCCTTTTCAAAGAGCAAGTGTCTTTTAATTTCATGGCTGCAGTCACCATCTGCTGTGATTTTGGAGCCCAAGAAAATAAAATCTGTCACGGTTTCAATTGTTTCCCCATCTATTTGCCATGAAGTGCTGGGACCAGATGCCATGATCTCTAGTTTTTTGAATTTTGAATTTTAAACCAGCTTTTTCACTCCTCTTTCATTTTCATCAAGAGGTTCTTTAGTTCCTCTTTGCTTGTGTGTGTGTGCACCTATGTGTATGTACATGTGTGTGTGGTTTCTGCAGGTCTTAATCACTGAGCTCATCCTCACTGAAATGATGTTTTAAAAAGTAAAAAGGAAGAAAGTTTTTCTTTCAGGACCTTTCAAACGTTGGTCAGTCTTCCTCAACTCACAAATTGCTAAGTACAACATCTACCTTTTCATCATGAAAGTGGCTTAAATATTTAGATTATAATAAAGGTTATTGACTTGACTTTATAAATTAAGAAAAGATAAAATGTAACTGCATATATTACAATTTAGAGTGTTGCTGCTGCTGCTGCTAAGTCACTGCACTCGAGTTCGACTCTGTGCGACCCCCTAGACGGCAGCCCACCAGGCTCTCCCGTCCCTGGGATTCTCCAGGCAAGAACACTGGAGTGGGTTGCCATTTCTTTCTCCAATGCATGAAAGGGAAAAGTGAAAGTGAAGTCATTAAAGTATTGGGGTGCTTCTTATTCATCTACAATGATTTATTTGATAATACATGTTCCATTAAGGGTCTTACTTTCACAGTCAGACTGCTAAGCAGACTTGTATACTCATCCTTTAAAAAAAGTCAGAATTGGATTAGACATATTTTTCTAAATAATAAATTTTGTACAGCCAATTTTGGGGTAAATTTATTCAATCACATTCATGACATCTGTCTACAAATAACACAACTAAATTTTTCATGAGCTAAATATTGTGAACATAATGCTGGCAGGTCCAAAGATGTATCAGTTGACTGATATGGAACTGGAGCAAATTATAACAAATATTCTCACATACAGCTGACAATGTCTAACTAGCTATTAAATTTGTATATGCAGTACATTTGTGTATGAAACAATCAGACTGAATTAAATTGGGTGGCACAGTGGTAAAAATCCACCTGCCAATGCAGGTAGATGCAAGAGGGGTAGATTCAATCCCTGGAGAAGAAAATATCAGTCCACTCCAGTATTCTTGCCTGGAAAATTCCGTGGACAGAAGAACCTGGTGGGCTACACTCCATGGGGTTGCAAAAAGTTGGATAACTGAGCCCACACTGCATGTTCTTGAAACAACAGCCTGTCATCCCAGAATAAAACTATAAATAACTTGGAGAATGAAAAGCAATTTATCCTATTGATTTCAAAGTAGGAATCTTTTTTGAAAACTAAAATACCAGGAGGAAACTATATTTTCTTACATTCTGTTGCTTTACACCTACAAAGAAATCTATCCTGCTGTCATGTGTGAAAATGAGTCATGTCTTGGGTCAAACTCTGGGTTTATTTGAATAACACTATGGATTGAATTAAATTCTCATGTTACTCTAAATAGTCATTCTTTTAAAATGATAATGACATGGTCAATGATATTTGATTATATCATGGGTAATATGCATGATTACCAAACTGCCATTGAGTACCTTTAAGAAGAATGCAATTGAAGATAACTTATTATAAGCCTATCTCAACTTTCAGTTATCATGGATCTTGAGATGTCTGCCATCTAGTTTAAAAAATTATTATTAAATTCTGTTTGCCAAAACTTTTATTTTTTTCTTCTGTCAAGGGTAAGGCATTGCAGCAGATATGTAAAGATCTTGGATTAAGCAGGCTTGAGAGGCAAAAACACTGAAATTTTGTAAAGACGGTGGAGAGTGGGGGATATAGGAAAACTGTAATACTTTTTAACAGGCTTCCTCTTCAAATATGATCAAAATATGTTCATGTAAGGAACAGGCACTGAGAAAGCACACTAAATTTTGATTATTCCCATAGTTAAAGCCTTTTCTGTAGCTATTGTATTGTAACTTTTCTGTTAGAGACCTTTATACCTTCAATTAATTGTCCTTTTTCCTTCAGTGAATATAAACTTTCAGAACTGAAGAAAAGGGATTCTCTCAGATGTGACCCCAATATTGACCTTCTTATGTGCTGTAGGGATTTTCTTTCTGAGTGACTAAGGCCTGATACTCCTGTAACAATGGCTCTGCCAGATCTCTGCGAAAACATCAGTCTTTCACATTTATTCTGGTCTAGGAGATGACTTCTTGTATTAGGTATAGGGCATCAGATTTCTTTAAATAGAATTTTCTGTCTGTCTTTTTTCCCATCCTCTCTTCACTGTTATAACTTACTGCCAAAATTGTCCTTGCTCTATTTTAAGTCAAAACAGTTTGACCCTTTGCTTTACTGAAAGCATGTGTTCAGTCATGAACTGTAAGGGTTAAACTATTTGCTACCTGACTATTTATAACATCCTAGGTGTGTAGTCTATCTGTTTACCTAAACTTTGAAGTCCTGATCATTTCACTGACAATGCTTTGATTGTCTCAGTGCACTGCTGCCCCAAATATTCTACCAAACAAAATACTCTTTATACATAAGTGAATGCAATTCTAGTTTGAATTCCCTGGAAATTCTTAATGGCAAAATAAATCTTAACATGCTTGCAAGAATGGAGATTTTTTTCATACAAGCTTCTTTGGGGCAGAATGAAATTTTGTGTGTAGATTTAGTCAAATACAGTCCTAAAGGACAAATATTTTGAGTGTGTTTTGAGTGTGTAAATTTGTTATAAAGGATGAGAGCCTTCACTGTTAGTAACTCACTGCAATCTATTTAAAATTCTGTTAACCCAAACCATGTTAGTAAGTAAGTGTTAGCTTTTCGTGTCTTCCTCTTTGTGACCCCATAGATTGTAGCCCACCAGGCTCCTCTGTCCATGGGATTCTCCAGGCAAGAATACTGGAGTGAATTGCCATTCCCTTCTCCAGGGGATCTTCCCACCCCAGGGACTGAATCTAGGTTTCCTTCATTGCAGTCAGATTCTTTACCATCTGAGCCACCAGGGAAGCCCACATTGGATCTCAGCAATATGTATTTCAATATATCAGGACAGATGTCTGCCTGTTACAATGAACCCCTGAATAGTATCAGAGTGATTATCCCAACCATAGACCCTTTTGTGTACATTTCTCTCATATAAATTATTGTGCTTCAAACCATGTGACACCACCACATTTGACATAACTAGTTGGACTAGGACTGGGTGACTGATTATATACACAGTATTTTTAGCCTGGCCAACATGCTAGGTTGTGACATGAAGGAACAGTTTCACACAACAGGGATTCTTTGATAAACAGAAATACACTCATCAGTTGGCTCTCTTTTCAAGGAGATTCATGAGTGAAGAGATAACCATGATCCTTAAACAATAGATATGAGGAGTTAGGAGAAGAAGGAAGAGCAGAAAGTAAAGCAAGGTAAGAATGGGTGGAATCTCACAGCTATCAAAGATGTAAAGTGATGCTGTGATGACTGAGATACTCCACTGGAGCTGCTCTGTATCCTGAGCAATCTCTTTTGGCTTTTTTGTATGTAAGATTGTTTTCCTTATTTTTATTTGATTTTTTTGTGGCGTAAACTGGGGATTCAGGGACAGGGTCTAGGAGAACTTTCCAATTCTTGAAAAAAAAAAAGAAATTTATTTCCATAAATTAACACATCCAGTAAGGTAAGTCTCAAAAGAAAGATTATTTTAGACCTAACAGAAATTCTGCAGTTATCTTTGAAAATAATATTTTTCTTCCCACAATATGATTTCAAAGTGAATTTCATAATAATAGAACTCACATTTATAAAAACTATTTAGCAGCAAGGCTGTCTTATCACACGCAGGCACAAACTGAACTGGTTAAGCTATTTAGTGTGTGCATGCTCAGTCGCTCAGTCACATCCAACTCTTTGTGACTCCCTGGGCTGTAGCCCACCAGGCTCCTCTGTCCATGGGATTTCCTAGGCAAGAATACTGGAAAGGTTGCCATTCTCTTCTCCAGGGAATCCTTCCGACCCAGGGATTGAACCCACATCTTCTGCATCTCCTGTTTTGGCAGGCCAATTCTTTACCACTTGAGATACCTGGGGAGCTGAGCTATTTAGTACCAAGAGTTAAACTGAAACAACTTAAATGTTCCCCTAGGACGGGATTACTTCCCTATGAAATAGTCAACAGATATGCCATATCAAGGATTAAAAGAATGACTCTAGGTACTATAGGAAGGATTTTGGCAGACCCCAAAGTGGTTGAGAACAACTTACACTATGAATATGGGGGAACACTGAGAGTCCCTTGGACTGCAAGGAGATCCAACCAGTCCATTCTAAAGGAGCTCAGCCCTGGGTGTTCTTTGGAAGGAATTGTGCTAAAGCTGAACCTCCGGTACTTTGGCCACCTCATGTGACGAGCTGACTCATTGGAAAAGACTCTGATGCTGGGGTGTTGGGAGCAGGAGGAGAAGGGGACGACAGAGGATGAGAAGGCTGGATGGCATCACGGACTCGATGGACGTGAGTTTGAGTGAACTCGGAGATGGTGATGGACAGGGAAGCTTGGTGTGCTGCGATTCAAGGGGTTGCAAAGAGTCAGACACGACTTAGCGACTGAACTGAACTGATAATCTCTAAGGATTGACCAGGAAACCTCACAATTTTTTAAGGATGCCTGAGATACACATTCAAGAAACTTATCAGTCACGCCAGTATAGACTCTGTCTTAAATGAGAAGTTAGATAAAATCTCTAACATATCTTTTCCATTTGTTTTAAAAGGGCCATAAAATTCACTATCATAGCCATTTTCAGTAACCTTAAGAACATCCACATTGTTGTGCAACCATCACCACTATCCATTTCTAGAATTCTTTTCATCTTGCAAAATTGAGATACTACAGTCATTAAACAATAAAGTTTCATTCCTCCCTGTCTGCAGCCATTGGCAAACACCATTTTACTTCTTGTCTTCAGGAGTTTAATGATTCTAAACACTCCTTATGAGTGGAATCATAGAATATTTGTCTTTTTGTGACAGGCTTATTTCATTCATAATAATGTCCTCAAGATTCATCCATGTTGTAGCACATATCAGAATTTCCTTTTTTGTGGCTGGATAATATTCCATTGTATACATATGCCACATCTTCCTTACTTATTCATCCATTGATAGATGTTTGGGTTGCCCCCTTGTTTTAGCTATCATGAATAATGCTAGTACTATAGATAAGGGTAATATAGATATGGAGACCCAATTCTTTGGAGTATACATATTCCCAATTTGAAAATTTCTTAACAGAATTTTTATACTTAGAAAATTAACTTAGGCTTGAGTTTTTTAATAGAGCAATCACTCATATATACCTAGAGAAAAAAATATTCTATTTAATAAATGGCTAAGGTGTTACCAAAATATAGAGAAATAAATGACAGATAAACTCTTTTATATGTGCCTTAAAGTATAACACAGCTTCCTGTATTTATATTTATCCTTTCTGATTAACCTGATGACTCATATCATGGTTTATGGCCCAGCAGCGTGGAAAACATTTGGGAGTTTTGTGAAGAATTTGGAATTTAAGGCTTCAACTCAAACTTACAGAATCAGAATTTGCATTTAATGAATTTCCCAGGTAATTCTTCTGTATAATAAATTTGAAAAAGTATTTCTTTAAAGCACTTGATTATTGCTTTGCATGAAAAAATAGAAGTGTTGTCATTCCTCTAAAGAAAAGGACTTCATTTTGCTGACTATTAAGTTTACATAACATCCTTTTGTTTATGTGCATTTCTAAGAATATAGTAAATTTTGTTTCAAAGCCAAATCACATAACAAAAATTTTGAAAGATATTTTAAATAGCAACTAAGTTCAACAAATGTAATACTAAAACATAAACAGATTCAGTTGAAATCATAAAAAACTAAACAGTCATGTCCAAGTTTACAAAGTTATAGACCATGACAGTGAAGGTCTTTTGGCCACAGTAATTACAAAGCATCATCTGTGATAAGAGTCACACTGATTTTAGCAATGCCCAGATTTTCTTTAAAATTGTGCTTTAGAATAAACATGAGATTGTTTCAAGAGTTCCAAGTGTGAAGAATAGCATTTTATCAAGGGGAAGCTTGGCTTCAGTCTTGTGAGACTATTCTTTATTACAAAATAGCTACAAAGTAAAGGAAGAATCACAGTCCTTCTGTCTAAATTATATCAGTTTTTCTAGGAAAACTGAAAGTAGCCATTAGTGGTGGGGGGGAGGACAACTATTTACCATAGCCATGACATGGAAGCAAACCAAATGTTCATCAACAGAAGAATAAAGATATAGTACATATATACAATGGAATATTACTCAACCACAAAAAGTATTTATAGTGATGTGGATGGACCTAGAATCTATCATACAGCATGAATAAGCTAAAAAGAGAGGGAAAAATATATCACACATTAATGTGTATATTTGGAATCTAGAAAAGTGGTACAGATGAATCTATTTGCAGGGCAGGAAGAGAGATGTCGATATAGAGAACAGCTTTGTGGACACAGAGGGGAAAGAAGAGGGTGGGCCCAACTGAGAGAGTAGCATCGACGTATATACACTACTACATGTAAAGGAGAAATGGGAACCTGAAACACAGGAAGCTCAGCGTGGTGCCCGGTGAAGATCTAGAGGGCTAGAGTGGGGGCCAGTGAGAGGAAGGCTCAAGAGGGAGGGGACTGATGTGTACATATATCTGAGTCACTTTGTTGTACAGCAGAAACTAACACAATGTTGTAAAGCAATTACACTCCAATAATAAAATATAATACAAATAAATAAAAAATAAATACATAAATAATATTAGAATCAAGATTAAAGCAGGAAGGGGGCAAAATCTATATTTACCTATGTCATCAGTATTGTCAAAGTGTGACCTGAATAACTCATGTTTCAATATCATCTTGAAGTCTCTTTTCAAAATGAAAATTCCAAGGTTACACTCTAGACCTATACCAAACCTCTGGAATAGTGCCTACTCAATTACATTTATACTAAGTGCCTCAGGTGACTCAAATGCACTCTGACGTGTCTTAAGACAAATCAATGGTTTAATCACTAAGTTGTGTCCAACTCTTGCAGTCTCATAGACTGTAGCCTGCAAGGCTCCTCTGTCCATGGGATTTTCTAGGCAAGAATACTGGAGTGGGTTGCCATTTCCTTCTCCAGCTTTTTAATGTAGGTACACCCCGTCTAGTTAGATGAAGGTTCTAGAAAAAACAAACTGAAGATTTTCAAGGAGAAAAGGATTCTGCCTCCCAGAGTCACTTTGGACTTGACCTGCAACATCAGGTCTTCCCTGTGTCTCCAACCTACTACTGTGCCCTGAAGAATTCTGACATATCAGGTCCCACAATCACATGAGCCAATTCTTTAAAATAAATCTTTCCTCTACATACACACATCCTATTGGTTCAGTCTTTGGAAGCCCTGTTAATACATTCAACCATCATAAACAGAATGATATGACTTCAGTCTGAAAGATTTACACCTTCAAGAAAGTTTTTTACATCTGATATTATTTTGTGCAGGAGCTATGCAAAATTTAACATTAAAATTCTCTTTTTATCAACTATTATGACTTACTGGAGTTCATGATCAGTTAAAGTGTACACATAGATATCATATAATAACTCACTATTCATTTATTTCATCAGAAGAAATCTATCCTTCAGTTCTCTCAACTTGTGTAGTACATGATTTCAGATAACTTGATTTTATAATGAGTTGCCTTTTGCCTCAAGTTGTCAAATTATTTTCTCCACTAGTTCTATGAAATTACTACTATAAATTTACAGTAACATTTCCCCCAAAACTTCAGTTAAAGTTTAGGAAAATAATTTTAAATATTAATACAGGACAGTCCACCTTTTGAAGCCTATACATTTGCAATTATTTTAGCCATAGCATTACAGAAATGGACCAAGTAAATAACTAAGCCTTCTTCAATTTTCCATAGAAGAAGGGTGAATTTTTTCTTTTACTAAAACATGAGGTCTAAGTTTGTATCTCAGTATAATAATATGCAAATTAGGCTTGAACAACTTGATAAACAAACTTGCTTACTTTATATAAGAATGTGGTAGGCAGAATAGGCACATGAAAAGATGCTCAACTTTGCTAATTATTGAAGTGAAGTGAAGTGAAGTCACTCAGTCATGTCCCACTCTCTGCGACCCCATGGACTGTAGCCTACCAGGCTCCTCTGTTCATGGGATTTTCCAGGCAATAGTACTGGAGCAGATTGCCATTTCCTTCTCTAGGGGATCTTTCTGACCCAGGGATCAAACGCAGGTCTCCCACATTGTAGACAGACGCTTTACCGTAAATCAAAACTACAAAGAAGTACCACCTCACATCAGTCAGAATGGTTATCATTTAAAAGTCTACAAATAACAAAAATTTGAGAGGATATGGAGAAAAGGAAATCCTTTTACACTGTTGATGGGAAGGTAAATTGGTACAGCCACAAGCTTAAGCAGCAGGAGATGTGTATAAGAGACAGCCCATGGACTGTAGCCTACCAGGCTCCTCTGTTCATGGGATTTTCCAGGCAATAGTACTGGAGCAGATTGCCATTTCCTTCTCTAGGGGATCTTTCTGACCCAGGGATCAAACGCAGGTCTCCCACATTGTAGACAGACGCTTTACCGTAAATCAAAACTACAAAGAAGTACCACCTCACATCAGTCAGAATGGTTATCATTTAAAAGTCTACAAATAACAAAAATTTGAGAGGATATGGAGAAAAGGAAATCCTTTTACACTGTTGATGGGAAGGTAAATTGGTACAGCCACTATGGAAAACACTATGGAGATTTCTCAAAAAACTAAAAATAGTGTTGTCATATGATCCAGAAATCCTACTCCTGGACACATGCCTAGACAAAACTATAACTTTAGAAAAGATACATGTGCTCTATGTTAATAGCAGCACTATTTACAATAGCCAAGACATGGAAACAATCTAACTGTCCACTGACAGATGAAGAGATAAAGAAGATGTAATATACAGACACACATACAATGAAATATTACTTAGACATCAAAAAGAATGAAGTAATGCCATTTGCAGCAACATGGTTTGACTTAGAGACTATCATACTAAGTGGTGAATCTGAAAGAGAAAGACAAATCCCATATGCTATCACTGATATGTGGAATCTAAAGTATGATACAAATAAACACATCTTCAAAATAAAAACAGATTCATATAAAGAATATGTTTGTGGTTGGCAAAGGGGAATGGAGGTAGGAGAGGGAAGGAATAAAAGTTTAGGATTAGCAGAGGCAATTTTATATAGGATGGATAAATAACAAGGTCATGCTGTACAGCACAGGGAGCTATATTCAATATTCTGTGATAAACCATAATGGAAAGGAATATGAAAAATAATATATATACACACATATATATGTACAACTGAGTCAATTTGCTCTATAGAAGAAATTAACACATTTTAAATCAACTATACTTCAATAGAATTTTTTAAAATCTAAAACAATTAAAAAAATAATTTGATAAGCAGAATGTATGGTGGTTAAATGCAAAGACTCCAGAAACAGTAGGTCAAAATTTAATATGGGAATTTGGACAAGTCATTTAACCTCAGTGTTTATCTGGAAATAAGGAAAATAAACATACCCATGCCTGATTCATATCGGTATATGGCAGAAACCAGCACAATATTGTAAGGCAATTGTCTTTCAATTAAACTTTTTTAAAAAGAAATAACAGATCCAAAAAAGAATAATTTAAAAAAATCTAATGATGGAATAAGCACAATTGATCTTGGTGAGGGTGGAGTTTTGAAAAACAGAAGGGCAAGAAAGAGAAAAACACATTGAGTAAGCAACCACCTGGAGGGTAAACATGCATTGGAACAAAGCAGTCAATAAAATATAACCAGGTTAGAGTCTCAAGCTGGTGAGCAGAAAGAAAGCACTGGTACCGGAAGGTTCCTTTGAAAGTGATGTATGGGATGAATAGAGCAGAGCACAAGAGGCTGAAATCAGCCAGGCAACTGCTGGAATAATAAAGCCAGGAGAGAAGGCATAGGTAAAAATCATAGATTTCGGAATATAAAAAGTGGTTAACCTGAGAAATATTTCTAAAAAGGCAGCAGTCAGACTTTGTAGTAAGTTAAATGATTAAAAGAGGAGTCAAAAATGGCAAGTTTTTACCTCTGGCAAACTATAAGGCTACAACAAAAATGGAGCTGTTTGGAAGTTAGACAGTTTTAATGGGAGTATCACACACACTTCAGGAACGGACAGTTTAAATGGCAATGGGGTTCAACTTTAAAATGTTAGAAATTTCATGTCATCAGTAAGCTCTATCAGAGCTGGGAGTGACCCTGCAGATGATCTAACCCACATCGCTCCTGTGAGCTTCAGGCAACAAAAGGATACGCCATCATCTCACAACGGGATGATGCAGAACCTGGGTGAAGACCCAGTCTGCTACCAACTAAACTGAGGTTTGTCTTTCCTTGTCCTGCCAAACCAACCTGCACAGAATCCTAACTTCAAAGATGCCTACAATCTCAGTTTATTGACTGATGAGTAGAATATTTTAAGATGGCATAATTTTTTTTTAATCTAAGAGTACACAACATCACTCATTATACAATCATTGTTAAAGCTTAAATGACAGCATAGCTACATATTATAACAGTAAGGGAAGGGAAGGGAAGGTGAAGTCACTCAGTCATGTCCGACTCTTTGTAACCCCATGGACTGTAGCCTACCAGGCTCCAGGCAAGAGGACTGGAGTGGGTTGCCATTTCCTTCTCCAGTGGTGATTTTTAAATATAGAGGAAATATATTTCACAGACATTAGGTAACTTTTACTAATTTTTACCTAAATGTCAAGTAGTCTCCTTTTATTCTTTTATTTTCGGTCACATCTTCCTTTTAGGGCACTAAATTTGTCTATATCACTTGGAGATGGAGGTGTCTTTCACAATTTCTCTTAATGAGGCTAATAATAGATGTTTCTTAAGATTTTTATTATCATCTTAGTCACAAAGTGTCATTGATTTCTGGCATTAAACAGAGAGACAATTCGGTCACCAAGAATGTTTTGCTAAAAAATTTGAGAGGATATGGAGAAAAGGAAATCCTTTTACACTGTTGATGGGAAGGTAAATTGGTACAGCCACTATGGAAAACACTATGGAGATTTCTCAAAAAACTAAAAATAGTGTTGTCATATGATCCAGAAATCCTACTCCTGGACACATGCCTAGACAAAACTATAACTTTAGAAAAGATACATGTGCTCTATGTTAATAGCAGCACTATTTACAATAGCCAAGACATGGAAACAATCTAACTGTCCACTGACAGATGAAGGGATAAAGAAGATGTAATATACAGACACACATACAATGAAATATTACTTAGACATCAAAAAGAATGAAGTAATGCCATTTGCAGCAACATGGTTTGACTTAGAGACTATCATACTAAGTGGTGAATCTGAAAGAGAAAGACAAATCCCATATGCTATCACTGATATGTGGAATCTAAAGTATGATACAAATAAACACATCTTCAAAATAAAAACAGATTCATATAAAGAATATGTTTGTGGTTGGCAAAGGGGAATGGAGGTAGGAGAGGGAAGGAATAAAAGTTTAGGATTAGCAGAGGCAATTTTATATAGGATGGATAAATAACAAGGTCATGCTGTACAGCACAGGGAGCTATATTCAATATTCTGTGATAAACCATAATGGAAAGGAATATGAAAAATAATATATATACACACATATATATGTACAACTGAGTCAATTTGCTCTATAGAAGAAATTAACACATTTTAAATCAACTATACTTCAATAGAATTTTTTAAAATCTAAAACAATTAAAAAAATAATTTGATAAGCAGAACTGTATGGTGGTTAAATGCAAAGACTCCAGAAACAGTAGGTCAAAATTTAATATGGGAATTTGGACAAGTCATTTAACCTCAGTGTTTATCTGGAAATAAGGAAAATAAACATACCCATGCCTGATTCATATCGGTATATGGCAGAAACCAGCACAATATTGTAAGGCAATTGTCTTTCAATTAAACTTTTTTAAAAATAAATAACAGATCCAAAAAAGAATAATTTAAAAAAATCTAATGATGGAATAAGCACAATTGATCTTGGTGAGGGTGGAGTTTTGAAAAACAGAAGGGCAAGAAAGAGAAAAACACATTGAGTAAGCAACCACCTGGAGGGTAAACATGCATTGGAACAAAGCAGTCAATAAAATATAACCAGGTTAGAGTCTCAAGCTGGTGAGCAGAAAGAAAGCACTGGTACCGGAAGGTTCCTTTGAAAGTGATGTATGGGATGAATAGAGCAGAGCACAAGAGGCTGAAATCAGCCAGGCAACTGCTGGAATAATAAAGCCAGGAGAGAAGGCATAGGTAAAAATCATAGATTTCGGAATATAAAAAGTGGTTAACCTGAGAAATATTTCTAAAAAGGCAGCAGTCAGACTTTGTAGTAAGTTAAATGATTAAAAGAGGAGTCAAAAATGGCAAGTTTTTACCTCTGGCAAACTATAAGGCTACAACAAAAATGGAGCTGTTTGGAAGTTAGACAGTTTTAATGGGAGTATCACACACACTTCAGGAACGGACAGTTTAAATGGCAATGGGGTTCAACTTTAAAATGTTAGAAATTTCATGTCATCAGTAAGCTCTATCAGAGCTGGGAGTGACCCTGCAGATGATCTAACCCACATCGCTCCTGTGAGCTTCAGGCAACAAAAGGATACGCCATCATCTCACAACGGGATGATGCAGAACCTGGGTGAAGACCCAGTCTGCTACCAACTAAACTGAGGTTTGTCTTTCCTTGTCCTGCCAAACCAACCTGCACAGAATCCTAACTTCAAAGATGCCTACAATCTCAGTTTTATTGACTGATGAGTAGAATATTTTAAGATGGCATAATTTTTTTTTAATCTAAGAGTACACAACATCACTCATTATACAATCATTGTTAAAGCTTAAATGACAGCATAGCTACATATTATAACAGTAAGGGAAGGGAAGGGAAGGTGAAGTCACTCAGTCATGTCCGACTCTTTGTAACCCCATGGACTGTAGCCTACCAGGCTCCAGGCAAGAGGACTGGAGTGGGTTGCCATTTCCTTCTCCAGTGGTGATTTTTAAATATAGAGGAAATATATTTCACAGACATTAGGTAACTTTTACTAATTTTTACCTAAATGTCAAGTAGTCTCCTTTTATTCTTTTATTTTCGGTCATATCTTCCTTTTAGGGCACTAAATTTGTCTATATCACTTGGAGATGGAGGTGTCTTTCACAATTTCTCTTAATGAGGCTAATAATAGATGTTTCTTAAGATTTTTATTATCATCTTAGTCACAAAGTGTCATTGATTTCTGGCATTAAACAGAGAGACAATTCGGTCACCAAGAATGTTTTGCTAGTTGGAGGTGTTGGAAATGTTCAGCCAATGGGTCAATCTGATCATGGCTATCACCAGATCAAAGAATAGATTCTATTTTTGACATAAAAACTGTCTTTTTCATCTTAAATTATTCTCTACCAAGATCATGTCACTACCAACTAGTTAATATTTCTGAAATTAGAACATTCTTAAATCTTCCAGCAGTAGAAACATTAATCCAAATATCCACAAATTCACATTTAAACTTTCAAATAACTTTCCTTGTTTATCTCTAGAGATGAAGAAGCAGGCTCAACATATATCAATTCATTCACAAAATATTTCTTAAGTTCATAAATTGTTTATAAACATTGAATAGTTATGTGTACATAGATATATTAGTGAAAAACCAAAACAAAGTTATTTTGAATTTTACTCTAACAAAGACATAAAACCGTTGGAAAGGGTTGAACCATGTTAAAATTTATTTTAAATTAATTGGGTTCTAAATGTAAAATGAAGATGAAGTTTGCAGGTTTTACTGATAGCTTGAATATAGGCTCTGAGACTAGCAAAAGTGTCAAGGATAATATCAATGTCTCAGCTTAAGCAGCAGGAAGAACAGAGTAAACATTTGCTGAGGAGGATAAGAATCAGAGAAGAGCTGGTTTACAGGAGAAAGTTTAGGAAAATCTGAGAAATACACAGTGTTTCAGCCCATGTGGTTTAAATAGAATATTGGTTTAAATTTCTATAGTCTAGACTATAAAGTATAAAACCTCAAGCTACCCTTACATCTCTTTCTTAAAGATGGCATTATAAAATGCATATTTTGCAAGTCTCTGCTTCCTATTTGCTGTTCAGTCTCTGCTGCCTAGCCAAGAATTGAACAAATCTTACTAGCTCTCAAATACAACTTTCCAAGCCTTATTGCAATATGATATCTAAGAGAAAGGCAGAAAGAGAAAACGATGAACTTTTCCCTTCTTAAACAAAAGGTTGCCCAATCTCCACTGCATTAATCTCTTTACATACCCCATGTCATTTGAGTTGGAGAGCTTCTTTGGTTCTTTCAAGTATTTTTATTGTAGTGATTTTGCTGTCTTTCCTATTAAGAAGTTGTATTACCCTTAATTTTCTAGAAAACATCCCTGGATCAGGGCTCATATACTAATGCTTTATTGAGAGGTAGAATCCCAGGACAAGAGTGAAAAAAAAATGACACAATGCAAGGTAAAAAGACAATAAAACACATGTGGCATCAAAGAACTGGCCTCAGTTTTACAAGAAAACTAATGTTAGTAACAAGAAGAGGTCATGTAGACCCACACCTTCTTTGGAGAATCTGTCCAAGGAGACAAAGGGAAGTGTTTTAAACTGACAACTTCTTAAGTTCTGTTTCTCACTGGTCAAGGGTCAGGCCATAGCCTTTCCTTTCTGTGCACTTCCAGGCATTCTGCTAGGTCTTTGTAGATAACTTCTGGGAAATGAGAGTCCCAGCAGGTCCAGTCACATTGAAATTGGGCTCTGAAGATGCTAAGAGGTTTCCACTACAGCTAACATTTGAAATTGCACTCAGCTAACATTTGAAATTACACTAAGGTTCAGCTTTTTTCTCAGGGAGAAACTGAGTCAATTGGCTGTATCTGAAGATGAGGCTAAAAACAGCCATGACTCAGGCATGAAGGCTATAAGAACATTTTGAATAGGACTACATCACCTGAAAACTAGGAAAGGATCAGTCTAGAGACTAAATAGCACTGGTTACATCAGCACAGGTACATAGGTTGGATCTGGCATAATTTGTGTCTTGCATTGCCTGGATCTACTTATAGCCTCTTTTGTGTAAGCACCTTCACTTCTACTCCAAGGAGGGTGGTACAAGTCTGGGTCTTCAAAGAGTGAACACTTGCAATATTCTAAAGAGACTCAAGGAGGATGAGCAAAACAAACTATTTACATCCCCTGATGTTGCAACTAGTTCTCAAACAATAATTGATACTTATCTCCTTCTCTGTCAACTTGGGATTTTTCTTGACCAAAACTTTGAGTAGCCTTGGTTACTTCCCTGGTGGAATGACCCAGCCCTTTATCCCCAAGGAGCATTAAGCCCTTACTTACCTTACCATTTGAGAGGCTCCAGTTGCTGCAATTGTCCCTTCATAGTTATTACTGGGCAGTAAAAACCAAAGGACTTTCCAGTAAATCCATGGTTCCAGATACACTCCTCTTTGCCTTAATTGTGCAATATCAACACAGATATTTGTTAACTCAAAACAGTAGCTCTTTATTTTCCTGCTGGTCCACTAGTGGTGGCCAAACGGCAATAATAACTTCCAATTAAGTGGAAAACTTTTCTGTTATCTGCTGGTGGAAATACTAGAAACCAGGATTCTAATATGGCAGAGACTAATTTTTCAGAGAAAGAAAACACAAATCCTGTAAGACGCCAATGACAGTCATGATGTAAAGGCCCGATCATAATTCCTTTCTTTTGTCCCTCGACTTCTACTGTGAAGGACATAACACCATATATCAGGCATCAGTTCAGTGAACGTAGTGCAACCTGTAGGCAGCTCCCCAGCCTACAAGGTATTGGCCCTGAGCTGACAGATGAACTGAACCTTCAAAATGCCATTCCAGCGATGGCTGCTTCTCGGTGATGTACAGCCAGTGAATCTCACATTTGAAACTTCATTTTCAAACCTCTTTGCATCAAAATACATAGCTTCATTTCATCTGAAACAATATTGTATAGGACGCTGTTGATAGCTGAGGCATTCTATAAGTCCTTGGGTGACTGTATTGATTTTGATTAGGAAGAATTTCTATTCCCTCCAAGGCCCAATGGAATGAACCCATCACAGAAGTCTGTCTTGTATCACTGAGGATGGTGACATTTTGAGTCACCAGGGTCCTTGGAGGTGGACCCAGAAAATGACAATTGGACATTTAGTAGTAGTAATAACTCTATCAGCAAGCCTCGGTAGAAAGAGATCACTGTGGTCGAGCCTACGTGTAACTTGTAACCATATCTATCTGTTCATACCTACACCACAAGCATCACTTGAATAGGCTGGCTGACAGTCGCACCTCATGCTGGCAGCTGATTGTTGAGAACATCATCTTCAGGAGATGCTTTCTTGTGGATAAAAACACAAAGCTCCACACACTTTTAGCCTCTAACCAAGGGTACATCCTCTTAACATTGCTTCAGGCCTTCTTCTTTCTCTTCATTCCAGACCTTTAAGCCTGTTATGCCATTTATTCCACTGCCCTGAAGTCCATGCATATCCATATATCACCTTTTCCTCCAAACAAGAGGACAAGCAAGTGTACTGATTGAAGATCTGACTTATCCTTCAGGGCCACTTCTAACTGGGATTTAATAAGACAATCAGTGCAGATATGAACAAGGCCTGATACTTACCTTCTTCCTCAGTTATGTGTAAGATGTCCATATGAAATATCCTATGAGGCCACAGGTGTGAGACAAAGTGGAAGGATCAGTTCAGCAGAGATAATAAAAGTCACTCAGTTGTGTCCAACTCTTTGCGACCCCATGAACTATACAGTCCATGGAATTCTCCAGGCCAGAATACTAGAGTGGGTAGCCTATCCCTTCTCCAGCAGATCTTCCCGACCCAGGAATCAAACTGGGGTCTCCTGCACTGCAAGAGGATTCTTCACCAACTGAGCTATGAGGGAACCCCCCAGTAGAGATAGGTGGCATGTAATTTACTTGTGTCTTCAGAACTTGCCTCAGTCACTGCTGAATGCACCACCACTATCTGAGAATGGATGGATGGTGTACCACTTCCATCCTAGAATGGATGGATGCTCACTGATTTAGTGAGTTCATGGATGTTATAACTGCTATTTATGGTGACCAGTTCAAGTTGTACAGACTTTCAATGTCCCAGGATCTGGTGTTCAGTCTCTTTGAAGGCTCAACAACATGCAGAGAACTATTATTCCCATGGAGACCAGTTTTCTGCTACAGGGATCTTGTTTCAGCACCCCAAAAGTATTTGTTACTTCTTTCCTATTTGGAAGAGATGTGAAATGACAAAAGGAGTAGCCTTTTACCTTACAGGGGGTGTCCTAGTGTGCTCCTAAACACCCTTAAAAACTTCCCTGAAGTCACCAAATGATTGTAGGATACATCTCCTACCTTCTGGAATACATGTCTTACTAGGGCTTCTAGGCTAGTGCCATTTTCTTTTGTTCTAGTCTAATTAGCCTGATCTTGTCAAGATAGTAGACCTGTATGCTGTTCTGTGGCACAGCAATATAATACAAATGTCTGCACACTGTGTATGAGATTAACAAGAGATGCAACGTACCACTTAAGGAATAATTCCTCTCATGAAATGCTAGACGTTGTAGTGGAGCTGTCTTAGTAATGACAACACGTCTTATAGCAACTGCAATTGGACCTGTCATGTGGATAAATTTGTGATAGTCCACTGACATCCACCTCAACCAAGCAGGTATTAGTAGAAATCAAACAGGTGAATTAAGTAGGGCTGTGACATGGAACCACCACAGCGGGGAACTGCCCTGGGAAAGAGGTCTTTTTCTCAAGACATAGCTCTGGGAGCTGCCTTATCATAAGGGTTTGTTTAGCACAAACAGCTCTCTGTCCCGCCACCCCTGTGTTTCTTGGCTGTATCTCAAGCAGACATCTGGGTCCTTGTTGCTTATGCACACAGACCTTTATCATAAGTATTGTTGGAGGATCTTAATAGAAACAACGGGTTGCATGGCATGGGAACCCGCAAAGTCAACTGACAAACTTAAGATGTTTATGTAATTCAGAAAAGAATTTATTGTTCTGTTTCCTTGCTTAAAAAACATATAAAAAGCTGCATTTTAAATAAAGCCGGGGTCAGTGTATGTAGGCTTGCTGCACTTGATCCTCTCAACCCCATTCTTTGTTTCTTGTTTCGTTTCTTTCTTTCTTAGCCACATTGCCCCCTTTGCAGGACCTGCTCAACTTTGCCGGCTGGAACCAGCATACCACCCCTGTCACTTTCTAGTGTTTGATTTTAAGTCTAATCCTTGCCAATTCCTCTCTAAATACAGTATTATTTTTTTCTAATTGACTATGTCAACTGGGGAAGGGAACAGTTTCAGAAAGTTCTGTTTTCCTTTCCAACCAAGGTGCTACTTAGCCACGAGTCAGAGGATCAACATGGAATATTTCCCAGCTGCTATATTCACAATTAAATATCTGAGGCTCAGGAAACTGATCTCACAATGAATTCAAATACTAATTGGACCAACTGTTAAGAAATGTGGACAAAATTTCATGTATTTCATCTCCATAACCTTCCACTCTACTCAGAGAATTGTAATAGCAATTTTTGTTCACTGGTATTAATATCATGGGCTTCCCTGGTGGCTCAGAGGTTAAAGCATGTGCCTGCAATGTAGGAGACCTGGGTTCGATCCCTGGGTGGGGAAGATCCCCTGGAGAACGAAATGGCAACCCACTCCAGTATTCTTGCTTAGGGAATCCCGTGGATGGAGAAGCCTGGTGGGCTACAGTCCACGGGGTTGCAAAGATATCAGACACACATCTTAGAAATCCTGGAAAGCTCCCAGAAAAGCACGATTACCCTAGAAATTATAAGTCTGCTAGGAGGGAGATGGTAGGGATACTTACCAGATACACCAACAGTGTCTCTGAGGGTCCGCCTCAAGAGCACTTGACCTCAACTTTTATCAATAAACTACCTCAATAAGCTGAGAAATCTGGAACCTGAGCGAGAAGCTATGATTTTTCCAACTTGACCATTGATGCAAGGTGGTCTGCTAGTCAGATTTTACTTGGCTTATTATTACACAAATTGAGCGTATCACAGCTAGCTAAGAGCTACTGTTCTAAATCTCTATGAAACGAGGCATCCACATTGCTGATCTGGCAGTCCTTATTGCTAATCTGGCCGGCCATGTCAGCAATTCCATTTACTTTGACTCTGGCCCATGCTGCCACCTGGCCCATGTCATTTCAAAATGCTATTTACACATTAATATCTGGAATCCAAGTTCCATGACAGTATCTTCCTGCAGAGATAGTTGCCAAAGTGATTCCCCAAATGCATCTTTACTGCCACAGCGCAAGCAGTGTCTTTGGGGTCCTTCCTGGGAACATAGGCAGGTGGTGGTTTTTCAGTTACATTTACCGTTCAGATCTATCCTAACATTCTGGCATTACCCCTCTCTCTAATTACCCCCATGTCTAATCCCTCTCTCAATAATGGGCTGGGCATTTTAAAACTTCCACTTCATTTATCACAGGTCGTTGTTACACCCAGTAATGCAGAAGCCATGAGTGTGATTTACTATGATGAGCTTCAGGTACACTTGCCAGAATGTTGAACCATTAGTGTGAGTGAGTGCCCAGTACCAATGAGTTCTCCCCTATTGAGTTCTCCCCATCTCCCTGGGTTAACACCTTCAAAATACATTCCAATACTCATTTCCTCAGTTCCTGAAAACATGTATATGTACAATTCCTTTTGTGGTGTGCTTTTTATTCCAAGAACAATGCTTCCTGTTGTCCTGGAGGCAAGAGGGAATAATGGGGTAGGTCGTAAAGAAAATGCATCACCCTTTTTCAGGTGGGACATTGCATCATATTCAGATATAGAGAAACTGTTCTCTTTTAGTAAGGCGAAACTGGGTGAGCCAGAAGGTTTCAGTGGAATTTGGAGGTTTAAGACTCTCAGGTTTATAAACTGAGGATTTGATCACATAGTTCAGGGTTCTTTTCTCTTTTTTTATCTCTGCCACTTTTTGCTTGAATTCTAAGCCTCATTTTTAATTGAGAATTTTTTGTGCATCAAGGAATATGAATCTTTTTCAGAGCTGCATTTAAGACCTTTGGGTTTCAAAGTATGCTTTAATTTGCCCTCAAATGCTGTTAAAACCAGACATCCTAACCACAGTCATTTAATTATCCATCAATCAAGTGCATTAAACACTTGTTCTCTCACTGCTTTGTCTTTCACCAACACCTCAATCCAGCTAACCACAGGTGAAAACTTGAATAATTGTGTATATCTAGGTTATTACCACCTCACTTTCCACCAGTGGGGGGGCCCTAGTACCTTCCATTAGTGGACAATCCAACTGAATATCCTATCTTGAAGGTCTGTTTTCCAGATAGAGGTGCCGAACGCATTGCCCAGGTTTCTAGAAAGCAGAGCCTGAATAATGCAAGTAAATATTTTACTGGAGAGAGACAATCCCAGGGAATCAAGAATACTCCCTGAGAATAAGGGATACAGGGGATGACAATAGGGAAGAAAAGGAAAACAAACAATAAATGTGTTACCAAGATGGCACAGATTTACAAGGAAATAAACCTGGTTTCTCAGTCTCTTGATATATCTGACAGCTGCCCCCTAAATACTATCTTTCTGTCATCAAATTTGACTCACAAGGCATTCTCTCTCCTGAGCTTCCAGGTTGTTTTATTTGGCTTCTCCAGGCAGCTGCTGAGAAAGGGCAAGCATCCTTGGACTTGACTGATGGGACCAGAGCACCGCTTTGGCTCCCACTGTTGAGAACACATAGGAACCTTTGCTAAAACCTGGCCCTTGCCACTAGAAGACAACTAGAGATACCAGAAGCTAGTCAAGGATGGTGGCCAGGCCTATGTAGTCACTGGGGAGGCTCAGGCTGAGAAGCCAAGGAAGTGACCAAAGCCAGAGAGACTGAAGGGTCAAGTGGATCTGGAGAAGTGCATAAGCTGAGTTTAGTGAAAGAGCCATCATTTTGTCGTCTCTGCTCAAGGATGCTAGCCACTACCTTAGTGACTGGAATGTTCAGCTCTTTACAGAAGCGTGCGATGACTTGGAAGAAGCTAGCAAATGACTGGAAGATCCAAGACCTAACATATAATAAAGAAAGTTGAATTCATCAAAGTCCAGAAGTGGCAACATACAGGGAACAATATTAAGTAAATGAAAAGATGTTACAGAAATCTGTCCCCAAAGAAAAGTTGGGATATTAAAAATTCTTTGAAACATTCACTGTGTACTAAAAAAGGCAAAAGGCAAAGTAGAATGAAATGATAGCTCTCTGCAGACAAACTGAAAACATGAAAAGCTGATTGGTAAACTTCAAGGTTATTCTTTATTTTCTGAAAACAGCCCACTTTGTATTTTGAGGCTTCATAAGAAAGTAATTGGTTTTGTTGAATCACTCATTTTCTGGATATAAATATCCATTCTTTCCCTTCAAAAAATATATTTTTTACCATGATTTTCCATTGATGGCAATAACAATGTTCAGACTCCTTGAAATAAATTTTACAAGGAATATCAGTTTTCTTATCCCAAAATAGCAGTAACAACTGAGCTAATCTGTCAATCACCTTGTGCAGTACAAAGTACATAAAAATAGTATATTAACTACAAGACGGACTCAATAGACATTTTCAGTCAGTTCAATTCAATTGCTCAGTCATGTCTGACTCTGTGACATCCTGGCCTGCAGCATGCCAGGCTTCCCTGACCATCACCAACTCCCGAAGCTTACTCAAACTCCTGTCCATGGAGTCAGTGATGCCATCCAACCATCCCATCCTCTGTCGTCCCCTTCTCCTCCTGCCCTCAATCTTTTCCAGAATCAGGGTCTTTTCCAATGAGTTAGTTCTTTGCATCAGGTGGCCAAAGTATTGGAGTTTCAGCTTCAGAATCAGTCCTTCCAATGACTATCCAGGACTGATTTCCTTTAGGATTGACCAGTTGGATCTCCTTGCAGTCCAGGGGATTCTTAAGAGTCTTCTCCAACATCACAGTTCAAAAGCATCAATTCTTTGCTGCTCAGCTTTCTTTATGGTCCACCTCTCACATTCATACATGACTACTGGAAAAACCATAGCTCTGACTAGATGGACCTTTGTTGGTAAAGTAATGTCTTTGCTTTTTAATATGTTTTCTATGTTGGTCATAACTTTTCTTCCAAGAAACAAGCATCTTTTCATTTCATGGCTGCAGTCACCATCTGCAGTGATTTTGGAGCCCCCCAAAATAAAGTCTCTCACTGTTTCCATTGTTTCCCCTTCTATTTGCCATGAAATGATGGGATTGGATGTCATGATCTTAGTTTTCTGAATGTTGAGTTTTATGCCAACTTTTTCACTCTCTTCTTTCACTTTCAAGAGGCTCTTCAGTTCTTCCTAGCTTTCTGCTATAAGAGTGGTGTCATCTTCATATCTAAGGTTATTGATAATTCTCACTGCAATACTGATTCCAGCTTGCACCTCATCCAGCCCAGCATTTCGCATGATGTACTCCGTATATAAATTAAGTAAGCAAGGTGACAATATACAGCCTTTATGTACTCCTTTCCTGATTTAGAACCAGTCTGTTGTTCTATGTCCGGTTCTAACTGTTGCTCCTTGGCCTGCATACAGATTTCTCAGGAGGCAGGTCAGGTGGTCTGGCATTCCCATCTCTTGAAGAATTTTCCACATTTGTTGTGATCCACACAATCAAAGGCTTTGGCATAGTCAATGAAGCAGAAATAGGCCTTTTTATGCGATTGTTATATGCTTAGTGAAGTAGCACAAAGGATTTCTGAGTATGTTGTGAGTAGAATAAAGGAGATGAATAGAAGTAGACTTGGGCATAAGGTAGGAGAAAGAAGAAAATGAGGAAGATTGTGTGTTAGCTGCAGGAAACCAGTTAAATACTTAAACAAAAACTGTTTGGTCATTTTAATCAATTAGTCCAATTAATTTTGTCCTTTCCTGAATATATGCCTAGTTTTTATTAAAGTGACACGTTCTCATGATGAAAAATAACACAAATGGGCTAACACTGAAAAGCAACAGATCCCTCTCTTCTATTCCCATCCTCAATCCTGCTCCTAAAGTCAACTGATACTTCTACATCTGATAAAAATCCTCCCATCTCTTGTACACCTATGAGACATATAACTGACTTATTAATGTTGACATTAATTAACTTGCTACTGTGATAGATGTTTTAGTGCAAGTCCACCTGTATTCTCACTTCTTGTTTGATAGTTAAGTCAGTGATTTTTGTTTGTCTGTTAATTATTTATGTAACTCAAAATAATATGCAAACCTCTTTTATGTCCTGGTGATGTCTGATAGCTTTTTCTTGACTGCCGTTTTTATAAGATTGCTACATTCTCTTCATTCAGTTGTCTGCATTCTAACTTCCATTATCTATACCTTTATTTTTATGTAATCAAGATATGTTAGTAGGGCTCCTTGGGTTATTTCTCTGTTACAAAAGGAAGACAAGAACTTCACATGTCTTACTTTCTGCAGTTACTAAGCATTCTCCTAAGGACTAGAATCCCTAGAAAGAAGCAGTCTGTAACATGTGAATAGCTTTCAATGACATGCTTTGGAAATGTCAATTCGTTTTTGCATAAGATCTAAATGTAAGCCCAGTCCTTCTTTGTTTGACCATCACTTATAGCTAATTAGCATATAAGCAACCAGCTATCCTCATTACTTTAGGCTGCCTATTCCATTCAACTAAAGACACTTTCTTCAAGACAGCTTGAGGTTAACAGTTCAAATAGTGGGCAAACTCTTGTGTTGCAATTACCACATTGCTGATGGAATTCCTCTGGAATGAAAAGGAACCAGATTTCTGATTACTTATGACCACCTGAAAAAAAAGCCCATTCTTTCCCTGCCTTCAGCTTGAGCATTACTCTGCCTGGAGAGGTGAGAAACTATACATTTAACATCTGTCTTTGTCTAAGATCCTCTTTTTCTCTTCTTCACCATGGTTTGCAAGGTAAGAGGGATAATATTAAATCTTGCTTTTGTTATTATCATACTTAGGGAAACTGAGTCTATGTAAAAAATTATGTTGTAATCTCTACCTTGGATACTAGAAAACTGATCTTTACTTAGACATCTGTAATATTTACATTATATTCTGCAACAACAATGAAATCATTTGAGGGTTGTCTAAACATGGATTTTAAAAGCTGCAGAACAAAAACCGTGTTTACATTATTATGATGATATAAATATTGCTTATTGGAAAGCCAAGTAGAAGTCTATGATTATTACTCTTTTTCTCAAAGTAAATCTTAATTGCTAGTCAATGAAAAATCTCCTTTATTATACTTAATCAAGTACCTAAAATCACAATCCTGAATTTTCTTTATGTTGGAACAATTATTTTCTTGTACATTTTGTTGGGTGTTTCTTGAAATAAGTCAACCTTTATTTCTTTGAGTGAGAAGAAATATAAGCCATCTATAATTTTTTCAGCTTATTGTTTAATCTTTGTTTTGAAGATATACTTCTTAGCAACCACCGATTTCCTTTTGTATTGTGTATAGTTGATATTTCCTGTGGTTAGGCCACTGAATTATTCTTAACGTTTCTTATATCCCATATCTTCCTATTTTTTCACTTTCATTTTGTTGGAGTTCATCCTCAAGAAACACTCATAAAAAAGTGTCACTGTATATAAAAATAAATATAACTAGAAATTATTTTATTTTCTCCCAATGCCATTGATTAGCTAATTAACAAAATACAAACTGCTTGATCAAAATTAATTTTACTCAGAAGATATAAAGGCCATGTATGCTCATCTTCTGGCATTTATTATGGTGATGAAAAGTCTGATGTCAGTCTGATTTTTCTTCCCCTCCACTGGGAATCGAATATTTTGTTTTTTTCCTTCTTTCAAATCTTTTAGGATAATTTCTTTCCCCAGGTATTTACAAAATGTACTCATTGCAGGGGATCTTCCCAACCCAGGCGTCGAACCCAGGACTCCCGCATTGCAGGCAGATTCTTTACTGAGAATGTGCTGAGCCACAAGGTAATCAGCTGAGAATCAGCTGAGCCACAAGGGAAGCCCAAGAATACTGGAGTGGGTAGCCTATCCCTTCTCCAGAGGATCTTCCCCACCCACGAATTGAACCGGGGTCTCTTGGATTGCAGGCAGATTGTTGCAGAGCTATTATGGAGATCCTACTTCAATCTTAGTATTCAATTAATTCTTTCACCTACATACATTGATTCCTCTTTAACTCTGAGGTATAGTCTTGTTTTGTTACTTTGATGATTTTCTCTTTGCAAAGTTCTGATTTGAAAAATGTTTGATAATCAGAATGATTCTCTACATCTCTTACCTTTATTCTTATATTTCCCACCAGTATACTCTCTGGAATATTTCTAAAATGTTAGCCTTTGTGTCATTACATTTGATTCCTTTTTGTGAACTTAATTTTAATAATCATAATTTTAGGATCTGTTATTTTTGTGCTGTGTTAAGTCACTTCAGTCATGTCCAACTCTTTGCAACACCACGGACTGTAGCCTGCAAAGCTCCTCTGTTCATGATATTCTCCGGGCAAGAGTACTGAGTGTGTTGCCATTTCCTCCTCCAGGGGATCTTCCAGACCCAGGGACTGAGCCTGCATCTCTTATGTATTTTGCATTAGCAGATGGGTTCTTTACCACTAGTGCCACCTGGGAAGCCTCATTTTTAGATTATAATTTTTATACTAACCATTCATTTCTCAAAGATGTCACATGTTCTCAAACATGTCTGACAATAACAAAGGGGATTTTGTTTAATTTCATTTTATTATCTGATATATCTCTTCCTTTAGTGTTTTAGTTTCTTTATTCTAATCTTTTCTTTCATTCTATAGTGACAGTGAAATACAAGTGTTAGTTGCTCAATCATGTCTGACTCCTTGTGACCCCATGGACTGTAGCCTGCCAGGCTCCTCTGTCCATGGAATTCTCCAGGCAAGAATACTAGAGTGGGTAGCCACTCCCTTCTCCAGGGGATCTTCCCAACCCATGGGTCAAAGCTGGGTCTCCTGCTTTGCAGGCAGATTCTTTACCATTTGAGCCACTGGGGAAGCCCTCATTCTACAGGCTCAAGCACTTTATGTTTTCAGGTTATCTACTGATATTTTAAAGTGATTGAATAGAAAGACTGACTTGGACTTTTATGCACTTTGGTGTGAGTGGACAAAGCAGGACTTTATATGGTCCTTTCCCTACTTCACACTCAATGCTGAAATGAAAGTTTTTATTACTGAACACAGACATTCACAGAGATAAAGTGAATATTTTTCTTCACTTTATTTTCAGAAGAAGAGTTCATTTTTTCCCCTCTGGGAATAAATACATTCCTGACATTTTACCTTTTGGAGTAGAGAGACAGAAAGGTGTTAAGATTAAATGGAGAATTGGGATAAATCTTTATACTAAATATTTCAGTCTTACTTTCCACTCTGGGTCTCTCTTATATAGTCTATCTCTGAGTCCAGGGTTTTCTGAGGTTTGAGGAGTAGAGAGATATTAGACATCTTATCCACTCACTTTCTCCATGAATAATTTAAGCTATAAATTCTGTTGTTCTATTTTACCATTCCACAGATTTTCATTCAATTTTCAAAGTTGAGATATTTGTTAAAATCTCTTATCTCCTGAGATTCATTGTTCTGTCATCATTGCTACTGATTCCATTGTTTTTGGATGATATTTACTTTATGGATTTACTCTTGTTTCAGTTCTGAAGAGGAAGAAAGATGAACAACTATTCTGCCAGCTATCTTAAACCTATTCTCCAACTATTATAATAAAACAATACAATCAAATTAGTTATGAAAATTTAATTAGCTGCAAGCTAAATTGATTTATCAATCAGTCAGTAAATGTTCTATGAAGAATAGAGACAAACAATAAAAAGTATAGGTAAAAATGCAGACTTTTCTTCATAGTAAGGGATAGAATTTTGTCAATATTTGGTAAATATTACCTCTCTGAATTTCCTGGACTTATTAAAAAATTGCTGCAGGGGGGCAGGGGGGTTGGTATTTTTCAATGCTTCTTCCCACCTGCTGTGAGCTCAATACATAGAACTTTTGATCTAAACATTAATTATATCAGCTTTTTAATACTTATCACAGCTAAGAATTAATTTTATTACCTTGCTTTGCCATTAAAATTCTGTAATTCCTTATTAATGTCAAAATATAGCCCTTTACCCTTTCATGAATGTCACTAATTTTAGGGGGAAATTGATGTATAGTTTTACAGGACAGTAAAAAGATATGTTATCCAGTGGGTTAGCTTGCATGTACAATTTCAATCACACTGGTTTCTAAGAGGCCAATCATCTATAATTTAGTAGAAATTGTAGTGTTGGAGCATTTTGCAGACTCCATTTCTCTTCCTTTTGAGAGTACTTGTCTATTTGATAAAAAAGAATAAAAAGGAAAAGAAAAAAAAGACATTATTTGTCTCGTTTCTTAAATTCAAAAGAGCAGAAAATGTTAGTTTGATTCCTACCCACCCCATTCCCCAGCCACCCCACCATAATGGGAGTCCAGGGTCTATAAAGATAATACGTCTAAGAATTTTTACTGTTTTAGATCCCTGGGCATCAGCTATCCTTCCAAAGCAGCCAACTGATGCAGTCACAAAAAATCTCCCTGGGACTCCAATTTACCATTAGTTTATGTTTAGTGGCAATACAGTGTGTTTCAAGACAAACATGTTCCTGAAATTGGTCTGTAGTTTGGGTAGCTATAAGGCTGGTGGAGACATTTTCCATTAGTCTTCCTTTTTTCTCTCTCTCTCTTTTAATGACAGGATGGTCCTTAAAATCAAATAGGGCCTGAGTTTAACGCAGTTCTCAAAGATGTGGTGGAAGATTCGGTCATGAACTCTTTAAGCCCTTACCATCCTTCCTGCTTTATCTGCCTTCTGTTCTCAGTCCATATCTTTACTATCTTGACTAGTTGGGCTGAGACTCTCTTTCTGCAACATTCCAGAGAAGATAGGAAGAGAAAATAAGAAGGAGAGTAGACTAAATTGGTTGTGAATTCTTTGAGACCAATGAAAGTTTGTGTCTATTATTTGAGATCCTAAAAAAAAAAAAAAAAAAAAAAAAAAACTTACAGGATTTTATCTCTTTTTTTCTTCTCCCTCTTACATTGTACCAAACCATAGAAGATGATTCTGGTAATCAATAAATGGTCACTCTCAAAATCTCTTTGATAAGTGAAAGCAGGGGAGAAAAAAGAGACTGTTTTAAAATAAGATCAAAGGAAAAAAGTTTAGGAGATAATAAAGACTTGGAGAATAAGAATTAAGAGGATTATTCTTACTAACCAAACATGTATACCATTTTATTTTTACCATCATCACTTTGAAATGACTTTACCTCTCATCCAGATCAGAGGGCTAAAGAGGAACTCCTCACGTCAGTAGGTGCCCAATATGCTACTGGAGATCAGTGGAGAAATAACTCCAGAAAAAAACGAAGGGATGGAGCCAAAGCAAAAACAGTACCCAGCTGTGGCTGTGACTGGTGATAGAAACAAGAGCCAATGCTGTAAAGAGCAATATTGCATACGAACCTGGAATCTCAGGTCCACTCAAGGCAAATTGGAAGTGGTCAAACAAGAGATGGCAAGGGTGAACATGGACATTCTAGGAATCAGTGAACTAAAATGAACTGGAATGGGTGAATTTAACTCAGATGACCATTATATCTATTTCTGAAGGCAGGAATCTCTCAGAAGAAATGGAGTAGCCATCATGGTCAACAAAAGAGTCTGAAATGCAGTACTTGGATGCAACGTCAAAAACGACAGAATGATCTCTGTTTGTCTCCAAGGCAAACCATTCAATATCACAGTTATCCAAGTCTACGCCCCAACCAGTAATGCTGAAGAAGCTGAGGCTGAATGGTTTTATGAAGACCTACAAGACCTTTTAGAACTAACACCCAAAAAAGATATCCTTTTCATTATAGGGGACTGGAATGCTAAAGTAGGAAGTCAAGAAACACCTGGAGTAATAGGCAAATTTGCCCTTGGAATGCAGAATGAAGCCGGGCAAAGACTAATAGAGTTTTGCCAAGAAAATGCACTGGTCATAGCAAACACCCTCTTCCAACAACACAAGAGAAGACTCTACACATGGACATCACCAGACGGTCAACACTGAAATCAGATTGACTATATTCTATGCAGCCAAACATGGAGAAGCTCTATACTGTCAACAAAAACAAGACCAGGAGCTGACTGTGGCTCAGATCATGAACTCCTTATTACCAAATTCAGACTCAAATGGAAGAAAGTAGGGAAAACCGCTAGACCATTCAGGTATGACCTCAATCAAATCCCTTATGATTATACAGTGGAAGTGAGAAATAGATTTAAGGGCCTAGATCTGATAGAGTGCCTGATAAACTATGGAATGAGGATCATGACATTGTACAGGAGACAGGCATCAAGACCATCCCCATGGAAAAGAAATGCATAAAAGCAAAATAGTTCTCTGGGGAGGTCCTACAAATAGCTGTGAAAAGAAGAGAGGTGAAAAGCAAAGGAGAAAAGGAAACATATAAGCATCTGAATGTAGAGGTCCAAAGAATAGCAAGAAGAGATAAGAAAGCCTTCTTCAGTGATCAATGCAAAGAAATAGAGGAAAACAACAGAATGGGAGACTAGAGATCTCTTCAAGAAAATTAGAGATACCAAGGGAACATTTCATGCAAAGATGGGCTC